>PYAF01006068.1:2962147-2993858 GCA_007407185.1 Glycine tomentella | reverse complement strand
TTACGAAAATCCTGCGGAAACCCTAGGGCACTGTTGCTGCTGCCACGTGGCGCCATCTGGTGAAACACGCCCCATCTGGGCGTGTTTAAACACGCCCCAGATGGGCGTGTTTCATCACCCCATTTTGCTAAATTTTTTTGGTTTTGCCCCCTTTTGCCAATTATTTATTTAATTTGTATTATTTTAAAAAATCAGCCGTCATATTATCAATTCCATACCTATCCGGTAAAAGTTACAATTACAAATTAATGTCTATTATTTATTGGTCTTTTCAATGTATCAATATCCTTTAATATATGTAAACACCATAAAATTTTCCTTAATTTTTTGTTGTGATTTTCCAAAATTTATTAGATGGTTTAATTTGTTGTCTTCGGAGTGAAACGTTGCAAATAAAAAATTCATCGAAACTACGTGAGAGGTTTTAAAATCAGCAAAAAAAATGTAATTTATAAAGGGTTTTTTAAGCAACAAGCATAAAAACAATCTTATTAAAATGTAATAATCATATAAAGATTTTTGTACTTGTAAAAAAAATATAATTTTTTGTATATTATCTGCAATTATGAAATGTCATGTATAAAAAAACTCTTGGCCAAGTGGCTAATAATAAGTATTTTTTTACTATTATATTATTAGAGTTTTATCAAAAGCCACTATCAGAAGACTCATAGATTGGTTGAAAGGTTTGAAAGAGAAAGTTGTTTTAGAGGAAATGATAACTGTTGTGATATAAAATATATATAGATTTTGTGAATAATTAATCTTGGTCAAAAAATATGATTAATATGCTTGAGTGAGATATTTTTCTCTAACCACAAGACTAATAAGTGTATAATCTAAATATGCACACTCTATAAATACAAACAACGCTCATTTTAATAGTTTTGAATTCTATTTATCTCCTTATCCTGTTAGATATGCATTTACTTCTTTATCTTTTATAAGCTGTCAAATATGGACATTTACTTCTTTATCTTTTATAAGCTGTCAAATATGGACAATTGTTCAATCTAACATAAGAAGTCGAAGACAGGGATAGAAGGACCATGCGGAATTGGTGGTCTTTATGGACCCGATGGTTAGCACCTTCTGTCGGTGCTTTGCATCCCATTTTGAAAAATGTTTGATAAACATGCATAATGCTATCTTACACTTAGATGCAGAGTTGAAAAAGAGAAAAAAAAAGTTTTAGATATAATAAAATTTATGACATGATAGAAAGAAAAAATAGAGAGAATTAATAAAAAATATTAGTGAAATATTTAAAATAGATTATTTATGTGTATCATTGCTCTATTTATTGAAAGATATTCAAAGCTAATCTTCTATTTTTTTTTTAGTTGAGGTGAACAAATATAAAGATCTTCTAACTCTTTCGAAATTGATTTTTTTTTAAGTGGGTATTACCTCTTATATGCACTCAAAACGATCATTGACATGCGTAATTAAGGTTAATTACATAAACCATATTAAAAATGTATTTAACTTTTGAACAGTAGATGTCAACGGTTGATTGAGAAAAACTACATATTTCTGGATTTAATAGACAAATGAAATATTTTCACAAAGTATCAAGGGTTACAGCTTTCAAAGACATCTTCAAATTAAAATGGTTAAGCCAAGAAGTTTAAATTCATCATATAATTAATAAAACTATTGAACATTTATACTTTTCTAAAATAATAAAAAAATTCTTCAGTGTACATTATAATCATGCATGCATGGTTTGCCCATGAACATAGTGATCAAGCAATCCTTTAATGGGAAGTCACAAGTGTTTATTCTTTCGGCAATCATGTGGAAAACCATGAGCAAAACGTATGAAATCGCGGCAATAGTCGTAAACAACCCATCTTGAATGGATCTCTTTGAGGTGCTTCCTGATTTGAGCATCAAGACCTTTGTTTCTTCCACCATTGAAATCCATGCAAGATGAGGCCCGTGGTCCAGCAATGCATGCATTCGCATTGAAATTTCTGAAACCTGCCATGAATGGAGCTTTAGACCAATCAATCTTAACCTTTCCCCCCCTTGTTGCCCAAAAGTCTCCATTCCATAAAGTTGCATAAATCTTCATTGGTTGACTTGTGGGGAATGGAACACCGATGCTCTCTTTGTTGTGCATCACTCTGATGGGTGTGTTATCCACCAAGATTCTACAAACACACACAAAAGAAAAACACATATTTATGCTATATTCTACCCATAAGTAGAATTATACAAATTTATTTTGTTCCTTACACTATTGAACGAGTTGTAATTTCACAAGCAATCTAAAAGGTTTTTAAACTGTCATTCAAGTATAAACATTATATATTTATATATAATAAATTTATTAACTTTTATAATAATTATCAAGTAATATTAGCAATAATTTTTGATTGATTGATAGAATAAAAGTTTTTTTTACGTATACAACATGTATCTCCAGAAAAATTATTAAGTATGTGGTTCTAGATCATTATGTTTTCAATTAATTTTTACATATGTATATTAAGTGTTATAAATTAAATAACTTAAATGCATGTTACATATAAAGATTGTCATCATAAACAGGTCTGCTAATAATTTTTTGCATCTTGAAATTTAATTAGACTATGGCTAGGCCATATTAATGAATTGGATGTCTATGTATAAAAAAGCTTTATAACGACGAGTGCATATAAATTAAATTCTTAATTTCATGCATAAACTTATTTTGTTACTTACATTATGCGCTGATTGTTCCAATCAATGGAATAGGTGTGGAAGTCCTGTGTAGGATCAAACCAAAGATAGAACTGCATCTCACGACCCCCAGTACCATTGGCATAATAATTGGTTGAGAGAATGTATGGATCACCGGATAAGTTTCCCAAGAACTCTAAATCAATCTCATCATGGTTTGGCCCTTGAGAGCTTAGCTGCATATATATACGAAAAAGTAATAGGCATGAATATTATGCAACATATTATGTAGTATATGTGTATGTTGTAATGTGTTTACGTGTGTGTGCATGCATGGATAGGAGAGAATAAGCAAGTGAATGATGGGTTAACTTGGAGCAAGCTAGTCATACATAAAATGTAGTGACAGTGCCTGCAGAATTTCCTGGTATAAGCTTGATTTGCATGTCAAATCGTCCAAACAAGTACTCGTTCTTGGTTGCTATGCCCGAGCCAGAAGATTTGTCCATTGCAAGGGACATTCTTGAGCCTCCATCTTGTATGTTAGCTCGATTATCTCCAAAGAGAATGTTAAAATCAGTGTTGAAATTCCCACCCAAAGCAATTGTTGTTGAGGCTAAGAAGCTGAGAGAAAGCATGAATAAAACGTATGAAGAAGCCATGTTAATTTGATTATTTGAAAAAATATGAATCCTACTAAGGTATTTAAAGTGATGTTGCATTCACGAATTGAGATGATAACAGTAAAATGCAGTGGATTCATATCAATTTAGCTGTCAAAGGTGGTTGTGGTAACTGCCTCAAGCGCAATATTGCTGTCACAACTCACAATTACAGGTCAAAATCTTGAAGAACCGAATAAAATGTTTTTTCATCACAAAATTAAAGTTCTGATTGGAGGAGAATTGGTTTTGAATGTGTGGACAAAATTTTAAGATGAACACAAGTCAAAGCCCAAAATAAGTTAACACTTAAAAATGTAGTCTATATATGGGCTGGACCTTGAAGAACAAAAGAAAAATAATTTTCAATGACAAAATGGTCTGATTGGAGGCAGTTTGTTTTGATGGCAATTTTTATTTTTGGGCTTTACATGGTGACAAAATTACAGATATGTAGTATGGGCTGGACCTTCATTACACCCTTCTTTTTTGTTTTCAGGAGACATGCAACGGGATAGATTAAAATTAAAGTATAAGTTGTAATATTAAAGTTTTAAATCTTAAAAAATATCATTATAAAGAGACTTTTTATTTTATTCCCCATCAAATGCATCTTCCACCAAAGAAAATCATGTTTGAACAAGTAGAATTATTATGTTGGAGTTAAATAGGATTACTATGGACATAAAAATTCTTCTTTTAAGTATTTTAACATAATTACATGTTCAAGACCTGAATTTGAAATCTCTGATTAAACTAATTATTTTTTACATCAGTTGATCCACATGTTTGATTGATTTAATGATAAAAAAATTTAATTAATTAAACAATAGGAAAATAATTTATAGAAATAAATAATACTAGTCAACTAGTATCAAAATTCCCTTCGCTCGATGACTTGAAGGTAAGAAAATCAATTTTGTACGCTATTTTTTTTTTTTGTATTTTATCTGTATTACTTTTTTTCTTTTTTTTTTTTTACTTTAAAGAAAAAAACTTTGCATAAGAATTCCTGCAGGTGCAGCATGATGGTCACACACACTCACACCAAAGGCTCCTCTTGGTATAGAAGTTGAACAAAATTCTAGAAATTGGAGCAATAGAATGTACATAATTGACGGTGCAAATATATATCACGATCAAGTAGTTATTGTGCAGTGCTAGCTGTCAAATAGTGATGGTGGTGGTGAGCTAGGTGCCCCCAGTGGGTGGAAATTCAGACAGACCATCTTAACTTCTTCACGTTCACAACAGAGCACTCTGCCACATATCAGTGCCGTGCAATGCATATAGTCAAATCTGTATCAGAAAACTCGTGTAGCTAAGTCTTCCTCCCCAGACCCACATCTACATGTACTGCTAAGACAAGTAGTAATATCAGTTGGTACATTTCCGATCCATATATTTACATTTGGGTACTATTATTTGACCCTGGTTCTCATCCAGCAAACAAAGCTACGTTTCTTCTAAAATTGATGTTTGAAGGGTTATATCCCCCAAAATGGTAAGTCATGGAATTAATTCTCGAGACGTACAGATTACTCAAATAAATTATGTTTCTCCCAACAAAGTCTTCTTATAAGTAAGGTAGAATAAGAGCAATATAATAATTCTTACAGGCATACTCTATAAAATAGTCATAATTCCTTTGGTCACGTGTAGTAAAATTTATTTGGATTTTTTGAAGTGTTAACCGGATTCAAGACTTTTTAATAGTGAGTATATCTGTTCTCAATCTCGAGCTTGACCATGTTGTGGATCATCAAATGTATGTGTCTTTCAAGCTTAACTTCAAGGGATTGTGAAGTGTTCGATCGTGAATCATACAGCTTAATAAGCATTTGGGCTTTTAAGACGTTTGAGTGATTCTCGATTGTCCAATTGAAGATGGATGGACATCTAATCCTTGTACCCAATATAATGGTCAAGAGTCAAGACAAAATACATCCAATAAATAGGCATGGCTCGTATTTGATCATATGAGATCATGCATAGTAGAGCTCATTTGAATTTCTTGAGTTATTAATCGGATTTACGACTCATCAATAAGTGTGTAATCATCAAGTTGTGTTAACAACAATTCTTTAAACTTTTTTTTACATGAATTATTTATACTTTTAATTTATATAAAATTTCTCCCATTATAAAATATATTTTTCATATTTTTTTTATTATTTGTTATTCTAATATAAAAAAATTCAATTAAAAATTTAATAATGTTTACTTTTAATAGTTTCAAGTAGTACTACCTTATAAGTATTTATTGTAATTATGTGTATACAATAAAAGGGGGTTTGTATAATCCAGCAAAAAGGGAGGGGGGGAGGGGTGTTGTATAATGTTTTAAGAAATAGAAGATTTTATGTAATTAGTCAAAATATGTAAGAAGGGTGTTCTTGTTATTTAAAAATAAAGGTTTTAAATTTATGTGTATCATATTCCTTGGGTCATGTTATTTTCTCCTTCTCTGCTGATATTGGATTTTGTTCTGCTGTCATGGATGAACTGTGGGCCAACTAAATTGATGTGCAGATTGTTTGATTTCATGGTTTTCAACAGTTTCAAGTAGATCAGACTCGCAAGTAGCCATTATATTGCTCACTACTGGATGTCCTACTTACCATCCATGCTTTAGTTTAACTCAAGAGATACTGAAGTTCCTAGAGCTTGGAGGTAGCATTTCGTGACATCATGCCTTAAGAGAAGGAAATCAAGTGGCTGATTGTTTAGCTAAGCTTGGTTTGTCCTTAGATAAACAGCTATGAATTTTTGAAATTATTCCTCAATTTTTATCAACTGTAGTTTTGACAGATGTATCCTCTACCACGTTTTCTTATGATTTTTAATGGATTGTTCTTAGGGGTCTCCCCTTCTATTCACCAAAAAAAATGGAGAGAATTTGTGTAGGTTTTAATTAGAAAAAATGTAAAATAGAAAGGAAGTTCGAACAGTTTACGTAAAAAATAATATAATATTTTTATATGTAAAATAAAAATATAAAAATAGTTTCTTAAACCAAACAATTCGTTAAAAAGGTTTAATTTTAAGCTTTTTTGCATTTGGTTCTCAGTGATTTTGTGATCACAAATGATATGCCTGATATGTTTGTTCTATCATACTTTGACCTCCAGTGCACCCGTTTTCTCTTCTCAGTGGTGTTTTGATATTTAATACTTGATATCGATGATGGTGACAGGTGAGGAAGCTAGAGACTTCATTTCTATATTGTAAACGTGTTATCTTTTGAAATACACCACTATGTATGTTCATGTTTGGTTTGCATTCATACTATATGTGCAAGACCATGTGAGTTTGTCTATTATAAATAGCGTCCTAGCTTGTAACGTATAACGTAGTATATCATATAGTAATGATTAATGAATGAACGTGCCCACTTCATTAATTTCCATCTTCGTCGTTGTTTAATTAAGCATCAGACGGTTCTAAAAGATTAAGAATTTGATAAATTAAAAGAAGCATAACAAATCACATCTTTCATCAGTTACTACTTTAAATTTTCGCAATTATTTTATGTCAGCCATTTACTTTGGAAATGTTGAAATGTACGTAACACCAATATCTTTTCTGGAGTTGTGATCTTCAATGGATTTGTTTCCCAAACATTCTTTTAAACTAGTATATTCAAAAGATGCTGTTCATGTGGATCTTTTATAATATGTTCTGAATTTTCTTCAAAATCTAGTCAAAAACTGGATCCATACCCAAGTAAATAACATGTGCAAACGCCTCAATTCAAGGACAGCATACGATAGGAAACAAAATAATATTAATTATTGTCTTATTGGTAATATCAATGTGTTCCAAGAGTACAATATTTTTATATGTAAAACAAATTAAATTCATTTTGAGGTTATATGATCATGTATACTTGGGAGAAATTCTAATGGGCATTCCAAGCGAAGGGAAAGGCAAAGGATCCATCATCTGGGTGGAGTAAGAACCACTCATATTGGGTCACAACATAGTGCACAAATATGAGGATATTTAACTTCGCTAGTAGGTACCTTGCACACACTACTCTTGGCCCTCCTCCAAAGGGAACAAATGCATATTGGGGTATTCCCTCCTCAAACCTACTTGGGTTGAAACTCATAGGATCCTTAAAATACTCTTCATTGTAATGTGACCCGTATGTTGTCCATTGTTGCAAACTCGGTAAGTATATCGATCGTACAAGTAATAGAATGATAAAGTAGGGTTTGTCGTTCCCAATGAGGATTGTTTGACCAAATAAACTATAATTTCGATCAATAAGTTGGATGGCAAATCAAATAAAGAAGAATGTTGTTGTTGTTGTGTATTGAATGAATTAGATTAAAGCTAAGTGTAAGCATAAATTAATATCAACAGCAAATTAGACGATAACAATATGTACGAAAATGTAGCTAGGGCAACCCACACTCAATGTGCTTTCCTATGGAATGATATTGATTACTATATTCTATTGTCTAAGCTATTCAACTGATGTGTTCTTCTTATATTGACTAAGCTTTGATGTCTCTTCCACTTAGTTCTTTAACTCACATTCCAACCCTAATCCCTTAGTGATCTTTAGCAAGTTAAGCATTAAGCAACACATAAATAAGTTAAGCTGCAAGCACCCATCCTTATTCCTAGGTGATGTTAGCAAGTTACCACACTTAGGTCTGAAACTAAAGTCCCAATATGTCTATTGTGAACACTAGCTCTAAGCTTTCACCTAGGTTAGCTAAGTCTAGGCAAGAGATGGAAAGATAAAGATAAAGTGTAGTAATATAGCTTGCAATAAATGAACCATAGCATTCAATACATCCCAAAGAATTTTACATTAAGTGCTTTGGCCCTAACTACAATGAATGCTCAGCCAAATCTCATAATGGGTGATTGAGATACAAAAAGAATCATCCCTAGCAGAAGCAAGGAGGAGAAGATGAAGGAGGAGTCCCCACTTTGGTCTTCAACCTTCCAAACCTAAGCTAAGAGAGCTCAAGCTTCTAAAACCCTAGTGTAGTGTTTTTCTCTCCCAAAAACGTCCATTGAAGGCTGAAGTTTAAGGTATTTAAAGGAGGGTGAGTGAAACTTCCAATTTGCCCTTGTCAGCTTTCAAAATACACAAACAGCAGAGTCTCACGCCTGGGGCGTGGCTTTCTAGAGAAAAAGGCTGAAGGAGGCATCTTCCCACGCTGGAGGCGTGGTTTCCCACGCTGGAGGCGTGGCTTCCCACGCTGGAGGCGTGGCACTCCAGAACTTCCCAAAAATGCTTGAATTGAGTTCTCCTGCTGAATAGCTGTTCAAATTAGCATGACAATTGAAGGGGATGGAGTCATCAACATTTATCATGATTATATGCAATTCTAGGCTATTTATCAATGATTTTTGGCTTTTAAAAGCTTGGGAAAGACTATATGCTGGACGCATATCATCCATAGCACCTGAGAAGAGCCACAAGAAACCCCATGTCATATGATTTAATTCAAAATTGACAAATTATGAGATATGCATGCATGGATTTAAGAAGGAAACAAGAAAGTAGTATTCACCTTCCATCCTCTAGGTATAATGAATCCCTCATATTCAATATCAGTAATAGCCTTCCTGAAAGAACCAAAGATTGGAGGGACAATCTCATGCTTTATCTAGCAACTTGCCAGGTATACTTCATCTCTTTTATGTCCTCCATTGTGAGATTCTCAACCCATCTTTTGTTGCTCATTATAGCAACATGTTCTGCATAAAGTAAGTACTTTCAAATATCAACTCTAAATACTTTTGGATAATTTAAAGAGGAAATAGTCTATACACTTACATTAAGAAAAGTTTTTACAATATCATTTAATTATAATTTGATATATATGGTAAGTTTTTTTTGTTACTTTTATCATAATTATCTTAAAAGTCGTATCTATTATGATTTTTGATTGATTATTAATGTATTTTTTTTTTTACTCTGATAGTGCATAGAAATTAAAATCTAATTTAAGTATGATGATAGAATTAGATTACCTCAAAGAAGTTTTCCAAATGTCATAGCAACAGAAAAAGTAGTATCATGAGCTGCAAAAACTAGTAGCACCATATTGTCTATGACCTCTTTTTCACTGATCTCCCCTTGGATCATCCCATATACCAATTTGGACAGCAGCATTCCATCTTGTTCTCTTCCCATGCTTCCTTCCATTTCCCTTCTCTTCTCTCTCACCACTTTGACCAACATCTTTTCTATCTCCACCCTTGCCTTCTTTGCTCTCCAAAATTTAGAACCTGGATACATGACTGCTGGAGAAAACACTCCCTCCAACACTCTTTCAAAGGTATCTAGCATACCTGGCTCCACTTTGATTCCTAATAAACACTCAAACACTATGCTAAAACTGAGGACTTTTGTTGAACGGTAAAGACTAATCTTTTCTTGGCCCTTCCAGTTTGTAGCTAAGTGAAACTGAACAGAATTGCACAGTTTTGGAACTAGCAGCTCAAGTCCAGCATAACCAAGGCTTGTGCCAATAACACCACGGAGGAATCGGTGCCTTCCCCCATCTTTCTCCATGATAGAGTCCCTTCCCATGAGCTCAACTGAGGAAGAAGGCCAAGAGCTTTTCACCAACTTGAACTCATTCGACAACAAGAATTTATTGGCCTCAGCTCCATTCACAACCACAGTTGGAGACCCCATGATCCTTGTTCTGAAAATCTTTCCATGCTTCAGAATGCGAGGATGAACAAACTCTTCAAACAATTGGTTTCTCCTTTGAGCATTGAAGAATTCCATGGTCTCCCCTATCAATGGAAACCCCATTTCCGCTGGGGGGGGGGGGGGGGGGGGGGGAGCTTTCTTTTGTCTTTGTAGCATTGCTTATGTCTCAAGAAATTGAAAGAGACTAGCAAAATAAAATAGATAATATCCCCAAATATTGGTGAACTTGTAAGGGTCAAGGACTTGGAAAAATTTAAGCTCATAATAAATTGTTTTAAGATTCAAATGTTGGTTCAGCACATTTTTATAGGAACCTGTGGTTTGTGGAAGAAGATGAATGAAGTCAAACCCAAATAAATTTTACGATTATTATAATGTTGATCATCCTAGAAGTCAATTCCTTCCTAATAAATTTCTAATTTGTGACAGAAACAAAAAGAAGAAGAAAAAATAGTACTATAGCACCACAGCTTGTGAAAAGAATACTGTAGGATTCTTTTCTTTAATAGATTCATTGTCCGAAAAGAATGACACGTAATCATCATTACATACCTGAGAAATTCATGATGAAAAATAAAAATAATTTTTCTCTTCATGGTCAACGCTAGAAGCTTTTTAGTTACCCAAGAATACCTAAAAATCTGGTGAAGTCTCGTTGTTTTATGTGACTTTGGATCCTGTTTCAGTCATCATGATTGCTCATTATTGCAGCAATGTAAATACTGATTGGTGTCTGATGGTGCAGAATCACCGTCTCAGAATCTCAACTTTAAAATATCTTCTTAAAGTAATTAGAAAGGTAGGCTGATAATGTTGGAGATAATGTTGTTTGTAACCGCCTAAGCACAGTCGTTCAACATTCTAAACAAAGTTTTCGGAGCATGGCGATAAATTAAATTAGCATCATTTCCATGCATGTTAGAAAGCTGGATTTTGTGAATTTATTGCTTGTTGGGGGATGTTTAGCATAGAAGGTTCATCATTTCATATGTCAAAGGAACTCTATAAACAAGCTGTGAATGAATTGTATACAGTTGCTTTTTTACAAGAAATACTATGATTACATTAATAACAAGATTTGTATTTGCTCAATGTCACCAAATTTTGACTCGTTAGATTATTACTATATCAATCATCGGGCCAAGATTAACAAATTGTTTACACCTTTTGATTAGGTGTTTAAGAGCTTATGGATTGTCTAACTGAGATTAATAAATTGCCTGTCTTTCATGTTTAGCATACGAGGGATTGTAAATTGTTTAACCAAAATTAACATTTGTCTATGCCTTTTAGATTTAGCGCTTGAGAGATTGTGTATTCTTCAGCCGAGACTCAGGCCACACATGGCTAATTGACTAAGCATTCAACATGCCTTTAAACAGATTAATGAGATATATCAGGCTTTCAAAGGGCCAAAAAATAAACCTATTAGTTTATGTTACTTAGAGCATCTTTAGGCTTAGGCTTTGGATCTTTTAAACAGATCAAATCTATCTATCATCAATAATTGACATAAGTGGTAATAGTTTATGTTACGTAAGCATCTTTAGTGCTAGATCTTAACTAAAGATCTTGAGCTCAAGATCTGATCTTGACTAGATCTCTCAATAAAAAAATTGGAGAAATCTCCAACATAGAGAATGAGTTCTTGTACAAGATCCCTCAAGATCTGCACATTGTTCAAAAAAGAATAAATTTTTTCCCTCTTTTTCTTTTCCTAAATCTCAAAATGAGATCTATCATTAAAGGAAAAAATTAGAGAGATCTTGAGAAATCTTTAATCCTATGTAATACTATAGGGTCCACTAAAAAATGGTCTAAGATCCCAATTTAAGATCTACCACTAAAGATCTTCTTAATCAAATTATTTAGGGTTCAAATTCCAATATTAGATATGAAATGCACCATAATGGAAAGAGAATATCTATCTTAAGTGTGTTTAGTTCCCAACAAAAATTAGTCACTATTTTTTACTTTCAATACCATGGTAAGCAAAAAAAAAAAAAAAAAAGTCTTGTTCACCCTAACTTATTTCTAGTCTAACAATGATCAACCACGACTTTTTTGAGAGAATTACCTCTATTATTATTCTATATGATTTCGCTAAACATTAGTATAATTTTGCTGTAGTTAAAATAGAAGTAAACCTGGCTTTTGTCGTGGAACCTTGCATATGCTGGCTCCATAGCAACTACATTCATAAACCAAATTTCACTCTTTAACAACTCGTCTATTCTGGTAAGTAAATAAAAGAAACTTATTAACAACGCTATGGTCCTTCCAATCTGGTATAATAAGCTCGTCGATTCTATCACAGCCATATGGTAACCACTGAAACATATTGCCAACTATTGAGACTGAGGACTTCGAAGGAAGCAACAACTTTTATGTCAAGAGGGAAGCTTCCTATAGACATAATTGTTAGCATGTGATAGACTCAGAGACGTTAGACGGTTGCATTCAATACAACCAAGACTTAATTATCAAAACTTATGAAGATTAGACGATCAAAAGCATTATCTTTTGAACAATAAAAAAAATACGAAAAGAAAAAAAAATGTGATAAGGTAGTTAATGTGAAGAAAAAAGATAGAGAAAATAGTGTTTACTTCCAATCCTTAGGTGAAATATTCAAGGTATAATTTGAATTCTTCAATGGTCTTTTACGAATTAAACTCTAGGGTAATTACTTGTAAGACTCTACCAGAGTACTAGTACTATCCAAGACAATGTATGTCATAGATGGTGAAGTACATTAGAATTTGAGTGTGCATTATAAAAATAAAAATAAAAATAAAAAGAATTTGAGTGTGCATATTTTGTGTTTACACTTATATGAGGATGATAATTCTCATGGAAGATAATGTGACGAACGCTTAATGCCACAATTCGAGGGTGTTCATTGCTAACAAACAGTTTTATGTCATATGTTTCAGCATTTCACGTTCGTATGAGCTCTTGACTCTTGTGTAACATTAGGAAGTGGTGAGGAACATTAAACATTGTTGAGTAGTGATGAATTGGACTTCTATAGTTTTTGGGTCAACATGTCTACTCTAATCAAATAGACCAAGATTGGTCGAGTAACAGTACGGAACAAATAATATTATAAAAAATATTCTAAATACAATGTTACAGTATATAAATAACATTACTTTTTTG
The DNA here is from genome assembly GCA_007407185.1 of Glycine tomentella. Classification (NCBI taxonomy): domain Eukaryota; kingdom Viridiplantae; phylum Streptophyta; class Magnoliopsida; order Fabales; family Fabaceae; genus Glycine; species Glycine tomentella. The sequence continues at coordinate 2,980,670 of PYAF01006068.1, read as the reverse complement.
TGCACATGCAAATTTATTATTATAGACATGATTTAATAGTGATTATTCCGTTAATAATTAACATAATGGATACCTATGGCCTTGTTATTTATTAGTCATCTTCCAGCTTCACTTCACCCCGAGATTTGCCCAACACCTGTAACCAAATATTTCAGGAATTATTAATTGTTTAGAAGGGTGGTCCTTCACCAATGTAAAATGAGTTATTTCTGAGAAATTTATGCAAAAAACAGAAAACACCTTTCTTCTACATTTTTTTGGAACTGAATCCACTAGTATGTTGGATTTAAATTTAATTAAATATTTTGCTTGTTATGTTTCATAATTACAATATAAAATAACACTCTTAATTAAAATGTAGATAATGAATTTGAAAACGAGTGTCTACCTATACATAAAGTATAGGAATAATGAATACTAGAATTGCTACCTATATAAAAATGAATTGGAGATGAATAATTTTCTAAAATACAAATATATGAACATATCGTATATAACCGTAATCAAATAATTGGACATAAGTGATTAATATGCTAAAATTAAGATTAAATCATTCAAATAATATCTGAATTTGATCATTGATAGAAACAATTATTGATCAGACTTTATTTACTTCTCAATCAAACTTCAAATTAGTCAAGATTCTTTCAATCAGAGAAGGTTTATGTCATGAAAAAAAAAATATCACCATACAAATGAAAAGCATTCTCTCCTAAATTCATATAGAAAGGTTTATGTCATGAATATTTATTTATTTCAAACAGATAAGGTGCTCCTTCCAAAGTCCAAAATGTATGTTTACCAAGGCAGTAGGCACACAAAATCTAAATTGAAACTCTAGCAAATGAAAGGGTGTTGAAACCTATGAAACACTAACTCGGACATGGAGATAGATATAACACGGACACATTAAAATCTAAAACATAGGATATGGGTACACAATATTAAGTGTCTATTGATTTTTAAAATTTTTGATAAAAAAATAAAATTAGAGAAGTATTTGTGATGTGTCCAGATAAGTATTTACTGCATGCTCCGTTGTTTAGAGAAGTGTTTGTAACGTGTCCAGTCATTTGAAAAAATGTTCGCAATGTGTCCAAATTCCCAAAAACAAATTGGACATCGCAAAGACGTATCCAACATGATGTCCATTGCATGTCTAAGGAGTATTGGTGTCGAAAAAGTGTCTAACACTTGAACATGACATTCATTTGAAGTGTCATGCTTACTAGGTTGCAAATTTATCTTACCTATCTAAATTATATTTTGAAGTTTCACACGTAAATAATTTTTGTCAGAGTATTTCACAATTTGCTTCTCAAAACGAACGCAACAAAGGAATTTTTATTTGGTAAGTGGTAACTAAATTAACAAATCTAACACGATTTAAAACTATCAATATTAGATCCCGAGAAAACGTTGTCCTCAAGTGGTAAGTGTACGCTCCTCTGTTTATGGCCGAAATTTTTACTATGTATTTGGCAATTTTTTAGTTTTTTTATCTTTACATATAAAATCAATTTTAAATATAAATGTCATAAAGTAGTAGGACAACGTGGTACTAAACCCTAAGAAACATGGAAATAGAAAAATCCAAATCCTTATTTATGTCCTATTGATGAAGAACAATATACAAATCCAAGCTTTAACGATGAACTCAGAAATGTCCTTCCCGAAGCACCTGTGCCAAAACAGTCACAATCCATGAAAAGTTCACAACTCCATTGATGAGAGACTTTCCAGTTCCTACTTCCAAAACCATGGATAACTATAGCAATTTACTTCCTTACAAAGAAGTAGACAACAGCTTTGTCTTTTCTATTTAGTCCATAGGCGACAGCTCACAGCCAACTTGTTTTCCTCCAGTCCTATACACTACAGTCTACACACACATTTATGTATTTATATCAACAAATATTTAAGGATATGTTTAGATAAATTTTTCTATAAACATTTATAGAAAAAAAAGTAAAATGTATTAATTAAACTTCTCTATAAATTAAAATTAATTTATACACCTTTATTTTTGATTTTTTTTTCTCTTTTGAGAGTGAAAAACTAGATGTTATTCAGTAGTAGAAACTGAATGATTTGTGTATGTTTAGATTAAAATTTGAAAATTTAAGTTTGGATTAAACTTAAGTTTACAAAAGTATCTCAAATATTTTTTTTTTACAACTGAGTTTCAAGACAAAATTTTAGTCTCAAATATATTTTTGGAGATTAATTAAACATAATTTTAAACTCATTTTCCTCTTGAACATACTTTTAACCCTCCCACCGGAAATCCAAACACACCCAGCCTTAGCCTTTGTTCCACTTGGAAGGGAATTTCATCTATCCAGTATTTCTCATGCAAATCAAAAGCTAAAGATGCTAATTCATGGCAACTCTATTGCTAAACAATCTGTTATAATTCCATGAAAGGAGTTGCTATAAATACTTCTAAAATATTTAGTAAACAGAGTATACGTAAACAAATTCAAAATCCATGCTCGAGTAATATCAAAATGTGAGGACAGCTCGTAATCTTAACGGCAAAAAAATGGGGGGAAACACCACTCGTATCCACTACTCTCCCAACATTTTTTTAGTAAACTCACCTACCCTCTGCCATTGTCATTTAGTTCGGAATGACTCACACTTGTAATCTTCGACATTAGGGTCCCTTTTCTCTTTTTTTTTCAACTGCCTTAGTTCAATATATTTTTTCATGCAAAATGATTATTACATAAATATTGAATTTGCATACTAAAAAATATTTAAATTGAATAGAATGATAATTGTAAAAAAAAATAGAATGCTAATTGTTATCTATAAAGTCAAATAAAAATGTGAGTAGTATTTAAAGAAAAAAAAAAAACAGAATTTTCAGATAAGTATCATAGATTTATTGCAATTTATGTGCTAGACTTGGTACAAAACAGTGATAACCGCCAATACTTTCCGTCAAATTTGTACCTAACAAACTACTCTAAGATGAGGATCTATGTAAAGTGAAAAAGTTAAAAATGGATCCAACATTTGATTTGAAATAAATTATGACACTAAATTTAGCCCACTTTAAAAATCAACATTAAATGCACTCTTTATTTTCTTACTTTATACAAATATTTTAAGTCCAAGAATAAGCCATAAATAAGTGGAAGAAAAGAAAGGGAAATTGGTAAGTTACATCAAGATGGTGAGTTTCTTTATTCATGTTTTCTTTATTTATTTATTCTTTCTTTATTTTCTTTTTGATTCATACCTTGTGGGTTTTTTTATTACACTGTCAGCTTTTATATATCTACGAATGCATGGGAGTATACATACATAGATATTATACAAATGACTATATATTACGAAGATCAACCCCAGCAAATTTTGAGGGTATCATTATAATAAATACTTTGAAATTTTTCATGGGGCATAATATTGAAAAATTATTCCTTGGGCACGTCTCCATTAGCCCCAATAAATGCATCGGGTGCTGGAGATTTCTCTGTCAAGTAGTACTTGATTTGATTTGTTGAAGGTTAAATAAATGTATAACTATCACTATGCTTACAGAATATAAACTGGTTTACGCCTGTAATTAATACCATAATAAGACAAATGCAACACTCAAAGCTAATGAGTAATTTCAGTACAATCCAGCTCAAGCTTATGATCAACAAAAAACAAAGGCCAGAGTTAGGAGAGTGCGTTCTATGTTTTAAAGCTATTTTAGAAAACTCAGGCATTATTGCATGAAGTAGTAGTAAATACGGAGTAAATGCTCCTGCAAAACATCAACTAACCCGCATACTCCTCCACCTGCTAATATTTACTCCACTTTGTGAACCATTTTATATATTCTTCCCAGTCCACTCCCCTCTCCAAACTCAAACCCTCCCTTCTCTTCTTTCTCATAGTGTTCTAAGCAGTCAGTGACAATGGAGAGGAAAAGACACAGTCCTATTTCTTTCACTATGTTCACATTGCTTCTTGGAGTGCTTTCTCAGAACCTTGTCATCCCTGTAGTATCTACCACTGCCATCCTTGTGGACCAGAAGAACTACAACTCTCCAGACGCACATGCAGAAACAGATTTATCAAATTCTCTATGTAATTCTCTTACTCAACTATACATTTTGCTTCATTATTTATGCAAAATAGAAGATATCATTTCCTTGCTAGCTACAGTAGGCCATTTACTTTCAAATTTGAAGTATGAAGGATCAAGAGCTCTTAAAGAAACTATCTTGAAATTTAACTTTAAAATCTAATAGTATACGTTGCTTTTACTTCTTGAAGGTTCATACTGCTCTCCAGATCATGGCTCTGGGAGTGGTGGGCACGGAAGCTCACCACACCACTCTCATCATGGAACACCCTCTCATCATGGATCTCCATCACATGGAGGTGGTGGAAGTTACAATCCAACCCCATCATCTCCCCCAAGTGGTGGTGGAAGTTACAATCCAACCCCATCAACTCCTCCAGGTGGTGGAAGCTATGATCCAACTCCATCACCACCCTCAAGTGGTGGCGGAAGTTACAATCCAACTCCATCAACTCCTCCAGTTGGTGGAAGCTATGATCCAACTCCATCACCACCCTCAGGTGGTGGTGGAAGTTACAATCCAACCCCATCAACTCCCCCCGGTGGTGGAAGCTATGATCCAACCCCATCACCACCCACAGATGGTGGAAGTTACAATCCAACCCCATCAACTCCCCCCGGTGGTGGAAGCTATGATCCAACCCCATCACCACCCACAGATGGTGGAAGTTACAATCCAACCCCGTCACCACCCACGGATGGTGGAAATTACAATCCAACCCCATCACCACCCTCAGGCAGCAACTGTGGCACACCACCACATGACCCCTCTACTCCAACACCATCAACCCCATCAACCCCATCAACACCATCAAACCCTCCCTCAGGAGGAGGTGGGTACTACAACTCACCACCAACTTATGGAGGTGGTAGCCCCCCAACACCAATCACTGTGAGCCCACCTTCAACCCCAATTGACCCCGGCACCCCCTCTATCCCCTCCACACCCCCTTACCTTCCTTCCCCAACTCCCTTCACTGGTACATGCAAGTAAGTTCCTACTTCTTTTCATTACATTGCACTATAAACTATGATATGATATACAGCCACACTGTTAAGTAACCTATGGGACCTTGTCCTCTAAATTGCAGCTACTGGAACACTCACCCAGGAATCATTTGGGGATTGCTAGGCTGGTGGGGAACCTTAGGCCATGCATTTGGTGTCTCTAGTATGCCAGGATTTGGTGCCAGTCTCAGCTTGCCACAAGCACTTTCCAACACTAGAACTGATGGGCTAGGAGCACTCTACAGAGAAGGGACAGCTTCCTTTCTTAACTCCTTGGTGAACAACAGGTTTCCTTATACAACCCAGCAAGTCAGAGACAGATTTATAGCATCTCTTGCCTCAAATAAGGTAGCAGCAGCACAAGCTAACCTCTTCAAGATGGCTAATGAGGGGCGAATGAAGCCTCGAGCATGATATAGTTAATTTGGTTTGTGTGTCAGTTACTCAGTTTATTTAGTTAAAAATATTATGTCTAAGACTTATTCTAAGAGTGTGTTATTTAGGCTTTTATCTTGTGTAATATGGATATCGTTTTACTTTACAAGTTCATGTTAGCCTTTATGGTTTCTTATTCTGTAATAAAGTTTATATATTGTTACTTCAATAGTTCAATTATATCTGCATCCGAAAGTACAAACTTCTTTTCATAATATATGAAAAAATGCAAAATTCTTATTAAGATAAACTTATTTCATTATATAAAATCACTTCAACTCAGCTAAAAAAAATGGAAGGCAAAATCAGAAAATGTGATATAATTCATCAAATAAAAACTGAGGATTGTTATAAGTACAGCACTAAAAGGGTGCATCATCTTCTCATTAATGAAGGTCCACCTATAAGGATGTACATAATCTGTCAAAAGAAATTGATTACCCATAAAGTGTAATTTAGAAATAGCCCTAGTCTAGAAATGTCGATTGTTCATGCAACAGGATTGCATTCAAGAGATAAGAATGATATGGTGAGTCTTGAAAACGTGAACAAGGTACAAACTGTAAAGAATGAAGTTGTCTAGACTTGTTTCCTAGTGAAATTTAAGGGAACGGTTTTGTTGCCAACATATATGCAAACAAAGACAATAGATGGACCAAGATGCTGGCAATGGTGCCCCTATGTGAATTGGGAATGATGAGTTACAGTGGCAGAGGAAGGATTAAAGCGCCATGTGAGCTCCAATTAATGTCTTTTTAAGTGCCTCAAGGGGAAGTGTACAAGGCTGTGGTATGGTCCAGAACAATTACACCGGGCAGGTAAAGACTATAAAAGGAGGGGGTAGTCTTCCCAGTGTAACGTAAAGAGTTCATTATATCTTTAAAACACAAACACAAATAAAACCCAAAATGCGTCTTTAACTTACCGAATACTTTTGAGCAAGATAATAACTGAATATTAAAGACCTCTACTAGTTTAGTCTTTCCAGTGTAATGTAAAAAGATTCATTATATCTGTAAAACACAAACACAAATAAAACCCAAAACGCGTCTTCAACTTACCAAATACTTTTGAGCAACATAATAACTGAGATATTAAAGACCTCTACTACTTTAGTGTACTTCGTAGCTAGAAAGATATATTGCTTTGCTATTATAATATATTTACTTGTGTTAATGGTAAGGAATAAAACGAAGAACATGGATCAAATTCTTTGTGATTTAAAAAGAAAGTATTTTTTTTAATTCAAAATATGTTTGAAAAAATTATATTAATTAAGTTTTTTGGAGAGAAAAAAAAGCAAAAGCCTCAAAGAAAAAGTTGGGTTGTGCTTTTCTTTTTCATAAGTAAAAATTAATAAATTCTAGATAAAAACTATAAGAAAATTATATGCAAACGCATTTATTTTAGTTTATCCAAATGAACCCAAAACTTTTAATTTTAAGAATTCCAATGTGTATATAACTTTTAAGCTCCAAAAGCTTTTGAATGCTTAAGATGACAAACAAGAGGAATATGAAGTCATCCATATGTCCAAAGGTAGTCAAATTGAGATCCCACTTAGGATTGGAAAGGAGGGGAACATATATATCGTAAGATCCTTACAAGGATAGTAAGATCTTACATAAAATACAATATACAATTTTTTCACCCCACATCACTTCCATTTTCAGGAGCATTCTTGTGCTTAGAACCTCCACTTGCAGGGACAAAAACAGCACCAGATAATTACAAGAATTTGGATGTTTAAATTGGTAGAAAGGAAGAAAGCTCTCATAATACTATAGTTTAGATGTTTACTGATAGAAAGGAAGAAAGTTCCCACTTCCCATTCATAATTACAATAGAAGTGAGTGGAATTAAAAGAATTACAAGTTCATTGTTCCCATGGTGCCCTCATATCAAACACATTAAATCTTAGGATGAATGGCAAAAAAGATAATTTCATAAGTTATTCCATCCACTCCCCTGTCAATTTGAAGGGAATAGAGAGGTGTGGAGTGGAAAGGAGTCTCCCTGATTCCATTCCTTTTCCTTTCTAAACATCCAAAGAATGGCATCTTTTACTATCTCATATAATTTTTCTCCTTTCCACCTCTCACCATCAATACGAGCAAAGGGTAAAAACCCAAGGAAAATTGTATGCATTTAATTAAAATACTGTCATAATGCTTCACCTTGAAAATTAAAAGCCCTCATCTAAAACTTGCTTCAATTTTATTCATTTCAGTTCTTATTTAAAAATTATGTTTTCATTTCTTATTTTAAATTATATTCAAGTGTAGATGTCAAATTGGGTATAGATCATAGGGCATATAAGTCTAGTCGTCAAACTTGCAGGGTCAGGCTCATAATTTGATAGCCATATTAAAAAGTGTATTTTGAAACTCAAGTTCACCAGGGTATTCAAATTTCAAAGATTAAACAATGATTTGTGATTCAAATCTCAAGAAAGCGGCAGAAAGATTACAATTTTAACAAAATCTAGGATAACATTCAGCATACTGCTTGCCAAAGCACATATGGTATTGGTGCAAAGGTTCAGAGGCATACCTTTTACATAGATAACTTCTGACAGTAACACCCAATTAAGAAATTCCAGCCCTTGAGACTCAATCTCTGATAAAGAAACCACTACAGCAGTTTTTACATGAGTCAATGGATCTCAGATTGAATTCAGGAAAATTGAGTCGAAGGTTAGGTCCATCATATACAAGTGGTTTCAATGCAGGTAAGTTTTGATGAGCGCATGTGAGATTCAAACCATTTAAAAATTTGGTCAGAATGCACACTAGTCATCTCATGGTAAGCAAATGCAAGGTTTAGCTCCTCTTGGATGTGAGGGACCAGATTCTTATCCAGCAGAAGAGCTTTCTTCTCCCCAAGAGCCTTTTTCCATTTGATTTGACGCCCATCTTTCCTCATATAACCATTTTTATCAATAAAGCCCTTTTCCTGAAAGAACTCAAATAAATTTCTGGAAAGAGCCTGATCAAGCCAAGGAATTCTATCAGCTAAAGTACTTGGTGACAATGGAAACTCCATACATTCAACAACACCAACATCAATCCCTTTATCTTTTAAAACCTCCACATACTCATCTATTTTCTGCTGCCTATAAAGATCTTTGGGCATATGAACAAAAAGGGTCGGCGGGTAGTCCCCTTTAACATCAATTTGCTCAAACATCCCCTCAGCAATCATGAGCACAGTACTACTAAACTTCATGGCGGTGGCAAGCACAGACACAAAATACCCTCCGGAAGAAGCACCCAAAGCCACAACAGGAAGTTTCTCAAGCTTCCTTCTACCAATCCACCACTCTATAATGTCTTTAACAACCAACACTTCTTTACCAAATGTCCAACATCTTTGTGCACTTGAAATAGTAATAACAGCAAAACCATGGGCAAGACCATGGAGTACAAGCAACCGTTCCTCAGGCAAACCAATGCAATCAGGGCATTCAGGGGACTTGTCCCAGAAGTTGATCGCCCTGCCATTGCATCCATGAGCCAGAAAGAGAACACCTTTAGGTGATTCAGGCACTTGCCATATCAAATCAGTTCCATTCCGGAACTCTTTTGTTGGATGCAAATGCACCAAAGAGTCAAAGCTATTCCATTTTTGTTTAGGAAGTTCATAAGCCAAACTGGGATTAGCACCATCACTGTCATAACGAAATACTAAAAGAAAAACCACTAACATTAGAATCAATGTAAAAAACATGAGGAACACAGAAACCCGGCAATTCTGAGCTCCACTCCATGGCTTTGGTTTGTCTCCACGCTTCAACATGCTGCAAGAAGGGTTGATAGAAAGGGTAGAAAAGATCAAAATTTTACCAAAAACTTTCTTGAGAGAAGATTGGTAAACCATGAAGGGTCGATAGCGTTAAATCAAATGCATCATTCAAATCAGAAGGAGATTACCTACGGTGTTGAATCTCCAAAATCGACACTACCTCCGAAGTGTTGAGTTGAATCTCTAGGTGCAAGGATAATCCATTGGGTGAATCACTGAAATGTTCTGTGCGGTAAACGATTTGCAGTTTTGCACTTTAGTCGGTTGCTGGATTGTGTCATTTGGGAACTGTTGTTTTCACCTCTTTTTTTGCAAAGTTCATCCCTTACCTTCTTCATAATTCTTTTTAACATTAACACCTGATCTTTTTCCGAATGACACACAATATCCCACCTTAAAGATTTCAAATATTATTGGGAATTTGTGTAATACAATAGGCGTATTTGTATAATGTTTTCTAAGGATACTATTGTAACAATAGAAAAAAGAATTATGTTATGTGTAATTCGAAAAAGAATATCACAAGATACTGGTGTAGTTTGCTTTTTTATATATAAATACTTTTGACAAACTTATTTCCATTTTGCATAAAAAACTATTGCATATAAATTAACATGTGTTAAATTTATATTAAAAAGTAAAGTAATTATGTATATTTAGTTTAATTTCCTGATCTATTAGAAGCAGAAATCCCTGAATTTATAGAATTTCTGCCTAAGATTATGGCTGTAAATTAAGCTATATTCAATTTAAATGTGACTTTAATTCATCTGTTATTTTGAAATAAGAGTGAATACTATTATTCTACCAATATAAATTAATTATATTTTGGTTTCATGAATAATGTTACCTGCTGTAGTGTCATTTTGTGAATTAATGCGTACGTCAACTCCTACTCACCAATCTCATCTTCTTGAGCAAGGTATGCACAAGGAACATCAAGTAACTTGAATGTATGTACATAGTGAGTTTGACCTGTCCAGAGTCGCATCGATTTTTTTTTATTAATTTAATTAATAAAAATACATATAATATTTGTATGAATACAAACATATCATATAAACATCACTTTTAAAGGTTCTCAATCATAAAACATTAAAGTATTTATGCTGCAAGTTAACTTTCAGCAGAAATCATTTGTTTATTTTACCCTATATTTGCTAATTCTATGACATTCAACAAGCCAAACCTTTGGATTTAATTCTAATGCAATGAAATTATTTTTTTTTGGTAAATTAAGAAAAAAAAATAGACAGATATATAAAAAATAAAAACAATTATTTATTTCATTAAAAACATTCTTTTTACAAAATAAATTTAAATAAACGAGCTCACAATATATATTCCCACCGATATTCTTATTGCAAGCTTGATCATGCTGTTTTCAGTATTTTGTTAGGAGGCAGGGAGAGAAGCAAATTATATTGTTCATCTTCTAGGAAATACATCGCAATTTCATGTTAGTCACTAGTTATTTTTTATTACATATCATCTTGCATTAAGACTATTCTTACCAATGAAATGCTTTGAGTTGTTTTACTAAAAAAAAAAAAAAATCCTTGTTCCTAATGAAGAAGTATTCTTGTTGATACGATTTGTGACGCACGTGCCATCTTGGGTGCTATTGGGCTAACAACAGAACAGGGAGCACTTAACTATTTAGTGGGCCAATTGTGGGCCCACTCAGAAGCAGCAAAGACAACAAACATCAATCTGTGCATGCTTGGTTCCTTCAGCCACCTTCACCTTTGCTCCATAAATTTATCTTTTGACTTTGTGCACTCCATCACGTTCCTCCTTTTCATATGTGTCCTTTGTAAAGCAGATTCCATACTGGTTTCAATATGCTTAATCATGCTATTTTTTTTTTCTTCCTTTCAATTATATTCTACTTTTTGTTTAACTCGTTAGCCATTTTAAAATTTTAGGATTTCATGGCGCTTATGCGTCTTTACTAATTTGTTGTTATATGTATTTTGTTACATATAAATATATACCACATTGATTTTGGAAACATGCAAGTTATTAAGCTCATTCTTGTATTAAAATTCAATAGACTCTTCAGTTAGAGTCACTCTTTCACACAAAATTCTTTCAAATTAAAGCTTAAACAGAATAAGGTAAAAGCATATTTATTTTCTTATTAATTATTATACTTGAGCAAATTCATTTTCAAGATTCACATGTTAGAATTAACATACTTATAACATCTTTAGTACCAAATCTGAGTATAGATCTTGAGTTCAAAATTTGATTTTTATTATATCTTTCAATAAAAATGTAAACAATAATATAAAAAATGAGTTCTTCTATAACTAATTTAAAAATTTAAAGATATGTACAATTTTTAAAAAAAGAATAATTTATTTTCTCTCTCTTCCTACAATTTCAAAATGAGATCTAACACTAAAGAAACAAATAAGAGAGATTTTTAATATTATATAGTATTATGAGGTCCATAAAAAAAGTAGTCTAAGATCCCAATTTGAAATTTGTCACTAAATATGTTCTTATATCCTCTCTTAGTGTATCTGTATTACCAATTTATACAAAAATGTGTAGGATGAAAAAATCACTAATTTAATATTTTAATTTATTTATTTTAAGGATGTTAGCGTAATTTAACATTTAATCTGATTTAAAAAAATAAAATAAAAAAAAAGAGTATGATTTCTCTCTCGTCTTTAATGTCTTTCGTTCCAATGCATTTTGTCTTTGCATCTTCTCTCGCGACAACCCAGAATTGCAACAGCAGGCCAACAACGGCTCTAACTCAGTGATTTACATCGTCGCTAGCTATGATTTCCTGGCGGATCATGATGGTCCTTCTTTACTGTGTTTCTGCGCACACGCTAGTGCAATGACCCGAACACCAATGCTGTTTATCCCTCATCACCCAATACCTTCTGAATACTTCTGAACCTCAAAGCATAAGCAACCTGAAAATTTACAAGAATAGCTAGAATTGCACCCACCTTGATCACAAGGGAATTATAACTTTCCTTTGCATATTCCTTTTTAGTAACTAAAGTGACATGTCGGCCAAATTAACTTGTAAGGATAGAAATAAATTTTTTGTTGTAAATCCAATATAAATAATGTGTGATTCACATGCTATCAAAATTGACACTATATGCATGTGAGATTCAAGTATTATTACTTTCTCCTTAACAATTATATTTAGAAGCCAATATAGACGAAATTGAAAAAAACACACACAGAATGTAAAAATGTCGTCTAAAGTTAATTTAGAGATAAAAATAGAGCTTATATATACCGGATCTATTAAATATGTATATCATAAAACAGAATTTAATTAGGCGAAAAGTCCATAAACATGACAAATCTACAAGGCTCACTATCAGTGCAAGCTAAAAATTAAAAATGTCTAATGAGTTATCAAAATGATGGCATAACATATATAACATGAAGCCATAGATAGTGATAGCTCAACAGTCAACAAGTAGATATATATAGGTGAAAAAAGACAGCATATGTTTCATATGGACTGGAGATTAAAGTGGTAAGGACTGAATTTAATGTTAATAGTGAATACGACATAAAGATATAATACTACATTGAATGAAAATAATATCTCTCTCACAAAAACGAAAAAGGACGGACTTAAAAGTTAAAATTAATTTTAACTTATTAATTATTTATTGTTCAAATCCATAATTCTATCCACTCATCATCCTAATGATGTGAGGAATGTGAGGCTATTTTTTTTTTCCACAAGAATCATTTTTCATTATTGAAAAAAAACTGAATATATGTACAGCCACAACATCCTTATCCATTTCATTGTATAATGACTAAAGGTAGCTAGTGTGAGTGCCATATTATCCTGAATCAACGTGCCCATAAATAAATAACGTTATCATAGTGGGCTCGCTGTGATACAATTCAAGAATAATTAATGAGGTGGTGATTTTCCATATTCATAAAAAAATTTCTATACATTATTATTTAATTATTGACCAAAGATAAAAGATAGCATATTTTTATAAAAAATATCAATTGTTAATTTATTGATTTTTTTACAGGAGAATTAAACTTTCAACATTTTTTATTTTTTATTTTTTCTTAACCAGTCAACTCATCTGTGTGCTTGCTCCAATTCTGCATCAATCAGCTGGTCGTTCCGTTAGAATATATAGGAGAAATTAAGATCAGACAATCATGTCGTAGTCCTTTGTGCATATCCAACCGAATTCTGATAATAGTCACCTGTAATTAATTCACGCTTCTCGTTCATTGAAGAAAACTTTCTTTGATCAATGTAAATTATAATATAATTTTATTTTGTAAATCATAAATGATTTTTTTTAATTAGAATAGTTTGAGATTTTTAAAGTTTCAAGGTTTTAAATATTTGTATATTTATATCCATTATCGTTAAAATAATTATTTATCAATTGAGTTAATTTTATATAATATTTTTAATTTAACTTTTACATTTTTACAAATATAGCTGTTCATTGCACGATATACTTAATTACTACTTTTCTTTTCCTTTTATTAAAAGGAGAATGACAAAAGAGACAAATAAATTATTAAACCTACTAGTTATAGTAGTATTTTCTTTCTATTATGTCTTTTACTTTCCAACGTAATCATATCGTTTTACGTGAGGATCTAAATCCCGGGGTAAATTGGTAGAAAGAGAAGAGAGGATTTAAATGATATATAGTAGTATTTATTAAAAATAAATTCATATACAAGTTTTGTTTCCCATTATATATTTTTTCTTTACGTGTCATCCTTAATTACCTATTTGCATCCCTATCTAATTCTTTAGGTATACAATCACTACCACTTGCCATATTTTTTTAGAACTCTACATTTTTCAAAATTTAAGTAAATACTTACTAATAATAACCATTTTTTTTCCTTGGCGGAAAAATCTCGGTGTAGAAACTAAGATCTAACCTACAGTCGTTGTAACAAAAAATAAACTAAGATCTAACATACAGTCGTTGAAGTTTATAAATTTGGTTAATGATGAAACAGGATTATGTTTTCTCAGTTGGCATCGAACTACAAGTAATTAAGATTTCACACGCGCGCAAAAATTATTAATAATTCAGATTAATATTAGTATTAGAATTGAACCAAACCAACCAATTGGCATGCACTGGTTGAACCAGAAATTAATCATCAAACCAGTTCATTTAACTCTAGAAACCAGTCTTACAAAAAACTGGTATAAAACCAATTGAACTAATCCAAAACTGGACGAATATTCATCCAAGTTTGAATCAGTTTGCCCAAAAAATCATTTCTATTTTATTTTTTAAATTAAAAACTTGATATTATAATTGTTGATATAATTCTAAAACAATATTATGATGATAGATAATTATATTTATTATCTTTATTAGTTATTACTAATAAATATTATTATGTTATTAAATTTAAATATTATGATATATTTGATTTAGTTTCATATTTAATTTTTAATATTATATATTATGAGTCATGAATTTTATAAATTGAATTTATTTTTTAATATTATGAAGTTATAAATATTATGTATTTTTTGTTTAATATTATTTAATATATTATATCAAAAATAAAAATAAAAATATTAATTATAATTAATTAAACCATTTCACCTCCCACTCTGATTTTTAAAACCTTGATTCAGATGTGTTGCTGTACACAACGTTTTAAAAACTGGGGCCGTATGCCGTACCAAATACTACTACTTAACATCAATTAAATCTAAGTGGTAGATTCCTTTTCATATGTCCATCCAAATCTAATTTATTAATTAGGAGAGCATTGATAAAACCCATACACAATGTAGAACTTGTGATAATCAATTACTACCGCCAAATTTAATAATAATAATAATAATAATTTACAACTAGTTTAAAATATGCTATTTAATATTTTGAACATTATATATATATATATATATAATATTCTGAATATAGATTTGGCTAGCTTCTCTAAATTATGCATATCTCATGAATTTTTTTAATATTTTAAAACAGTCAGAATTTATTACATATGTACATAATATTAACTATTAATCTTATTTATTAATAATTAATAGTATTGTTTATTTTGTTCTCTAAAATAAATAAGCCCGAATATATACCTAGAGGCTAGCTAGATATTTTACTTGTGATTGCTTTCTGAGTACATCTAGGCATCTAGCGTTGGGTTGCACACATCATTCGATAATATATAGTTTTAGAATATGATCAATATCTATAGATCGATTAATATTTTAAAAATGGATACAAAATTATAAGAGCACAAATCCGCATTGGAAAAAACTGAACAACACGTGGAGGTTGGAGACAGAATCACCGACTTCAACATTAATTTCTAAAAAAAAAAAAAAAACGAGTGAAAGTGGTACAGTGGTAGTACTTCTTTGTTAATAGTCATTAAAAACGTTAGATTTCCAAAAGATACTACATTATTAAAAGTTTTTAAATAATTTTTTTAGAACATCAATAAAAACTAAAAATGCTATTTTTTTACTGCTATTAAAAATGCTGTTAATTAATATGGGAGTATATCCAAGTTATTTTTAACATGATATGTTATTATTATTTATTTATTTATTTATTTAATTAACCAATATTTTAAGATATTAGTTAATAAGATTCAAAATTTTAATTATTAAATTTAATTTAAGTAAATAAAAAATATCATTAGCACTATTATTTTTTAAACAAAAACTTTTCTTTGCAAAATTTAAAATATACTTCATTTGTCTTTAAATATAAGATACTTTTAATTAATTTATACATATTAAGAATTAAAATTTAATTAATTTGGTTAATAATATTAAATTTATTAAAATTTTATTATTTTTTCAAAATTATCAAGATTCATCCTCACTTTTTTATTTTTTATTTTAATTATTTTTCATCTAACTAATTCATATGGGCTAATCATTTTCTTCAATTTTTATAGGAGGCTAGATGAATTTTTCTTATTAATTTATAATATTTATTATAAATTTAAAATATTTTAGTTAAAAAAGATTAATACAAAAGATAACTTAAAAAAATCTAATAAAAAGAAACAAATAAATTTTAAAAAAGTGTCTAATATATAAAGAAGGAGGCAGTATTAATATTTGTTTTAATTTTAAAATAGTTTCACTTATTATAAATGAAAAATAAAAATGAAATCATATGAACAGACGAATAAAATGTTGATTATGTCTATGAATTTATATATTCTTTTTGAAAAAATAAAATGACCAAATAATACAAAAAATGAAATTGAAAAAATACTGGTCCTAGCCTCATAGGTACCGGCAGCATCTCGAAGAAGCGGGTGTCACGTCATGGAGGTGTCGGCGAAAGAGTGTCAAAAGAGTAAATAACGTGAAAAACAGTGGCGAAAAGAGAGGTCGCAACACCAAGGTGTAATTGCAATATAATCATTTCCCGCGACTTTGGTTTTCGCATTTCCACTCTCTTTCTTTATCTCCCTCACTGCAGCATCTACTACTTTCTTTCTTTTCCCCGTAACTAAAAACCTCAACCCTCATTTCAATCGCAGAAACCAATCCAAACACGAATGCAACACACACACTCTCTTCGTCACTCGGATCCGGTGCCGATTCGATCGGAGAGAAAGCTAGCTAGATATAGCTTACAGGGAATGTAATTCAGAAGATGAAGTTCTATGTATCTGCAAAGGGGATTAAGAGAGCCGTCGCCGGAAAAGGATCCGCCAAGACCACTGCTCCTGCCTACACCGTCCCCGCTCGCCGGATTTCCAACCGGATGGTGGTGGTGCTCGGAATCGTGTTGCTGCTCAGCTTTGTGAGAGTGGCGGTTTTGGTGCTGGAATCTTCTGCGATGTGCTCCACCTTTGGTAATTTTTCTTTTCCGATTCCTTTTTTACTTTTGGTTCGTAATTTTTTATTTTTTCTTTTACTGTTAACTGTTTCGTAGTAGCCAGTTCGGTAAGGAAACCAGTTGAGTGTGGGACAAGTACATATGAATAAATTTCAGTGTATATAATCATAGTGAAAATAATAAATACCAAAACTTACTATTTTCAGCTTCATTTGGCTTCTTCTAGGTCCAACATAATAATCTCAAGGAAATTTTTATTTACTATTTTTCAAAATTCTCTTAACGATTACTTTAATAATACTGGTATTTTTTAAGAAACATTTTGAAATGATTTTTTTAATAACAAGTATTTGCTGCAATTAAAACTTTTAATAATTATTTTTATATATAAACACATGCAATTAATAACATTCTTTTTGTTTCGATATTTATTTTTTCATAGAGAAATGCAGTTGTTTCAATTTAATTAGATAAAACAGATTCTGTGCATAGTTTAAACGTGAAATTATAAAACAAAAGAAAGGATAAAAGTGTAATGGAATTTAAAATAAATTAAAATATTTTGAAATAATATTATTTAAATAAGTACTTTTTTATCTTTACAAATATTATGCCTTTATTATTAGAAAAGGTGAAAAAAACTAGTTTAAGTTTTGTGATACCTTTAATTTTTTAACTATTGATCGAATACGTGGATTAACTTAATTAATTATTTTAAATTTGATTCATGGATATATACTTTCTCAAAGAGAGAGCGTTTTATTATCTATAATAATTCTATTTAAGTCGAATAAAATTATTTTCGATGGAGAATACCTATAAACTATACAAAGATACCTTTAATTTTAATGTTTCCCTAATTAACCCCTAAATCCTATACCACTAATAGGTTATTTTATTTATTAAGGATAATATTTAGGTGTAGCTTTGTAAATGCTTTTAACATTATTCTTCAATAAAATTAAAGCTTTATCTTAATAATCTATGTAATAAAATTTGTAATTAATTAAAGGTTTAAAGGTTAATATATGTTAGTGAAGTAAAAGTCTAATTTTAATAGGAGAATAGTATAAAATGTACTTTTTTTATCGGCGGAAATAACACTATTATCAAATGCACTTATAATACTATGTGCACTTAAGATCACTAATCACCAATCAATATTAAATCTCAATCAGTAATCAAACCACTAGTTAAAGATGATTGAAAAAGATTTTTTATCTCATTAATAAGATAATATGTTAAATGCATATCCTTATAAAAGAGTAGAAAAATACAGTTAAAGGTGTCTAATTAAAAGAGTTGATAGAATGAAAGTTTCACTCTTCATGTTACTTTATTAAATTAAATG
>PYAF01006068.1:2938493-2962047 GCA_007407185.1 Glycine tomentella | reverse complement strand
ACCAATCAATATTAAATCTCAATCAGTAATCAAACCACTAGTTAAAGATGATTGAAAAAGATTTTTTATCTCATTAATAAGATAATATGTTAAATGCATATCCTTATAAAAGAGTAGAAAAATACAGTTAAAGGTGTCTAATTAAAAGAGTTGATAGAATGAAAGTTTCACTCTTCATGTTACTTTATTAAATTAAATGTTATTTTTTATCCATTATATTTTAGTATTTTCTTAATTTGATATATTAAGATTTAATTAAAAATTTGATTTTATATTTTTTTATATTTTTGAAAGTTCTATTTTAATATCTTAAGTTTTAAATAATTCATTTTGGTTTTTTTATTTTTTTTGTCATATTTAAGTTATTATTCTAGTAGTAGATGGTATATAAAAATCTTCACAGTGATAGGACATCAAAATTAAACTTACATATTTAACTTTTTTAACTCAAAGTTATACTAAGATAAATTTAACTCTTAAATCATCCTTAAAATGAGGTCATCTTTTGTTGAAAAGTTTATGACAGCATCTATATATGAACCATTAATGTAATTGTTGCAGATTGCGTGGGATCGACATTTTTCGGCGGAGGTGACGCCAATCTGGTAGAACAAATCTATTATTTTTTTTATTGACTTGTTTATTTTTATTTGAATAAACAACTTATAAGTAAATCCTTTGAATAACATTTTTTAATAAATTATATTATCATTAATTCGTTTTAAGGTGAGCTGGATAATGCTGGAATAAATAATTTTTGAATTTCTATGATTTATTTTTATAAAATAAACGCAACACTAAGTGCACTAACATATATTCTTATTTTTTTAAATTTTAATAAACAAGCTTATAAGTATTTATTTAACTGTCTTTTTTATTATGTGTTGCAAAAAATAATGTTAAGATAAATGCCATAATTTTTTAAATTTAAAATGAAAATGAATTTAAATACGAACACTGCCAGCACGGACGATATATTGTTCATATGGATCCGACAAAATAAAAGTTTAGAAAAAATAATAAGACATAATTCTTTATCATATATTGTTCATACGGGGATCCGACAAAAAGAAAAATAATAAGACAAAATAAAAGTTTAGAAAAAAGACTATCAAATGATAAGTGACAATAACATATTAAACATATAGTCCATTATTTAATATAAAAAAAACGTAATCAATATGTTACGGACACAACGAATGTTAAAAAAAAAATTCAGAAATTGGGTTAGAAAAATTCAGATATTTTGATAAAAATGATATTTGACTATATATTTTAAGCTTACAGATTAATTACCATTTGACATGTCAGAGAACCAACTATTTTAAATTACGCTGAAATTGAACTTTTATTTATACATGGCAATAAACCAATTATATCAAATTGCAGGTGCTGAAATTTAGTTTTTATATAGAATAATGAGGACAATAAGGATTGATTAAAATTCTTAACCATATTATATAGAGACTCTAATATTATCTTATAAAACTGATTGAAAAAACTTAAAACACTTTGGTAAAAGCACATAAATGGTTTTATTTATAGCTTTGTGAGTTCTAAGTAAAATTTTCATTTATTCTAGATTTTATATATAGGAAAAAGAAAGATATATGAAAAATATAAATGAGAAAATTATTTATTTTTTTCTCATATTTTACGTTTCCGTGACTTTCATTCTCGTTTTTTACGGTGCTACTGTATGTTTGTGCATGAAGAAACTCAGAGATGAGTTGACCAGAGCGCTAATAGAGGCAAATGATGGCAATGCTAATGAAGGAGGAGCAATGTCATTTAACGAGCTTGTGAAAGTGTTGTCGTTAAAACAAGACCTCAAGGCATTTGCTTTCAAGACCAAAGCCATGGTACACACAAAATTTACTGATTATTTACGTTGTTAATGTGTTTTTGCTTGTTAATTGCTTTTAGGATATAGTATAATGTCTGACATGTCATTTTATTTTATGTTGATATATATGTAGCTGTCACAGATGGAACGTGAGGTGCAATCAGCAAGAAAGAAGGAGTCACTTAATTGGCATATAGCTTCACACGGTGTTCCTCAAAGTCTGCATTGTCTTTGTTTGAAGTTGGCTGAAGAATACGCTGTAAATGCCATGGCACGATCTCGT
Organism: Glycine tomentella; assembly: GCA_007407185.1. NCBI lineage: Eukaryota > Viridiplantae > Streptophyta > Magnoliopsida > Fabales > Fabaceae > Glycine > Glycine tomentella. Next base: position 2,959,918 of record PYAF01006068.1, on the reverse strand, counting down.
CTACCTTCTCCTGAACATGTCTCTCGCCTAGTTGATCCCACCTTTCACCACATTGTTCTCCTAACCGACAACGTCCTTGCAGCTTCTGTGGTTGTAACCTCCACTGTTGAAAATTCAGCCAACCCTGGAAGACTAGTCTTTCACGTTGTTACTGACAAGAAAACTTATACTCCAATGCATACTTGGTTTGCCATCAACTCTATTAACTCAGCAGTTGTACAAGTTAGAGGGTTACACCACTATGATTGGTCTAAAGAAGTGAACTCTGGTGTTAGAGAGATGCAGGAAACAAATCAGTTAATTTGGAAGCACTACGACAACAACTATAAAGAAAAGGAGCTTGACCATAGTGAAGAGCATAACAGATATTTTCAAGCTTTAAGGCCCAGCAGCCTTTCCTTGTTGAATCATCTCCGCATCTATATCCCTGAGGTAATACATGTTAGTTTTTTCTTTATTCTTTAGGTAGCCCTAATGCTAAGATTGATCAAGGTTTTAAAAAATAGTAGACAACCACAATTTCAAAGTTGGAAGGTTTTTGTGGTGTTTGCAACTGCAATGCGATTACAATCATGACTGCATTAGTTTGCAATTTCCTGTGAGAACAATGCTGATAATACTCTCTTTGTTACTATTTTTCTAATATTTTCTATATAATTGACTGAAATTTATTGATAATTTTTTTTATGAGTTTAACGTTTCATTTAATAACTCCCTTTCATGATTTAGAAGTAAGACTCATCAAAATTGATAATTATTCCACTTTCCTGTAATATCAAGGAACTAAACCAAACTATAGGACTGTAATTTAAAACATTGAATAAGATTTAGTAATAACAAGACGAATGCTCAGTGATAATTCATGATTGTTTCATAATCTGATTTTTGTGGACCATCACAGCTGTTTCCAGATCTAAACAAGGTAGTATTGCTGGATGATGATGTTGTAGTACAACATGACATATCTTCTTTGTGGGAACTAGATCTTAATGGCAAAGTCAGTGGTTCAGTGTTCAAGTCATGGTGTGAGAACAGTTGCTGCCCTGGAAACAAATACGTCAACTTCTTGAATTTTTCATATCCTATCATATCATCCAACTTTGATGGTGATAAGTGTGCATGGCTCTTTGGCATGAATATATTTGATCTTGAAGCTTGGAGGAGATCAGATATTACTAAGACCTATCATAAATGGTTGAAACTTGTAAGTATATTTTGATGAACATAAGGAAGTTATTAGGCAACTGCATTTCTCTTTAAAATGTGTTTTGACAAATTTCCATATGCTTCAAAATGGTACTAGCAAGATAATGATTTAACTTCACATTTTTACTTCTTAATTCGGGTGTCTCATCATTCTTAATGAACAACAACACGAGTGATTTGAAATGTTCATTAAATCTTTTATTAGTTTGTATGGACTATGAGAAATATCAAGCAAGTATTATAATGTCTTAGTTAAATAATCCATGGACGACACTAATGCGCTACTAGCTAGACACCTAAAGAGAAATAGACATATAGGAGAAAAATGTGTAGATATATGATGCATGTGGTATATCAGTGACAAGACTGATAAAAAAATTAATATTGTCATCACTTGATTAATATATATATATATATATATATATATATATATATATATATCTTTCGGTAGATCTTGATTAAAACATACTTCATATTTATTAAAAAGAATTAATTAATTTCATTCAATTATGTTATTTTCAATTAAAAAATAAATATTTTTTCTAAATTATTTTTTATTGAAACTTAATATTAAACATGAAAAATATGAAAGACATTTTTGAGATAATCTCATTAAATAAAATATACATAATTGAAATTTGTTTATATTTGAAATAAAAAAATAAAGAAATGGTATTGCTTATATTTAAGATCCTAGGAAGTATATACATTATGTAGGTGTGCATCTATCATTAGTCATCTTATAATTGAGAGAGAGAAATATTAATTGCCCACTATATTCAATTCTTTATCATGGAGGGTGCTGTTTTCTTCTGTCTTGTGAATTCTGATGATCATAATAATTAACTTCATGTATACTTGTATGATTTGAAATTTTACACAGAACGTCCAGTCTGGGTTGACATTGTGGAATCCTGGAGTGCTTCCACCTGCCTTGATTGCTTTTGCGGGTCAAGTGCACCCCATAGATTCATCATGGTTGGTCACTGATTTGGGTTATCGCCATCGATCAGAAGAAATTAGCAATAGCATAGAGAGTGTGGAAGCTGCTGCTGTTGTTCATTTCAACGGCCCAGCAAAGCCGTGGCTTGAAATTGGCTTACCTGAGGTTCGAATTTTATGGACTAGATATGTAAATTTCTCCGATAAGTTTATTAGCAAATGTAGGATTATAGTGTGAAGAGACAAAGTTATTCCACCTCCAATATGGAGATAGAATCAACGATACCGTATGGGATAAGAGGAAAGAAGGTCTTGCCTTCAGTCTCTGACTTACGTTAATGCTCCCAGCATGTTCATATATAAATATATAGCAAATAGATGAAGCAAGTATACAATACGTACCCTGCAAATAGATGAAGCAAGTATACAATACGTTAATGCTCCCTGCATGTTCATAATGGAGATATATATTGTTTTACTTGAACAGCATTTGTACCTTGTTAATTTTGGATTTTAGATCCTTACTTGCATTGAATGTTATAGTTACATTAAGGCTTAACAAATCTCCTTACATATTATTAATCCTTTTCAGTATGATTATTTTTAATTTTCTAGATTGATTATAGGTATATAGACGCAAAATCAATTGATATAGAAAGCAGGTGTTTTTAAGAAGGATTGATTCTAATAGTAACCGATTTTATAAAAGAGTATTTTTCATTAGTATAACAATATACAAGTGTGGCTAAAGTAAAATTTGAGAGAATTTTGTTCACTTTATACGAGAGAGCTATAATGTTGGAGCCTTTATATATATATATATATATATATATATATATATATGCGTGAGTTTTTTCTTTATAAAAATTAAAATATATTTTGTTTTATCAATCAAAATTTAAGTTTTAGTTATTTTATTCTCAAATCAACCCTAATTATATTTCTCTTTAAATTTAATTATACCTATTGAATAATTAATATGAACGAGAATTAATCCTTCCTTTACTTTAAGTGCATCTATATAAATGGATCCAATTATTTTCATGAACACTAGTACTATATATTTTTATATTTAATTGAAATTTAAATAAAAATAATAGCAATATAAATTCCAACGTATTTAATAAGAGGAACTATAAAATAAAAACAAAAATTAATGTGCCCATAGAAGACACTGATCGATCAATATTTAATTTATTTTATATTTGTAATATGTATCTAGTAATAATGTTTTAATGGTGACCGTCTTGAAAAATAAATTTGCTTTTGGAATTAGTATTTTTTTTTAGCTTTCTAGGTAATAAAAGTGAATTTTAGATGTATATGCCACATAATTTTAGACATATATTTACAATTGTATCTTATAGATGATTTTTTTAAGTAAGACTAAATTTTCTAAATTAACTTTTGAAAATTTATTTCTAAACAAAAATAATTCTTTTAACATCAATTATATAAAGTAATTGTACTAAAAGTTAAATGCGGGAGGAGATTTTGAGTCAAAAGGCCCTAACAGAATTTGATATGTGAATCTTTATAATTATACTTTTGAAATAAGACTTTCTAGAAAAAAGCACTTCAACACCAAACTTTTAAAATAATTTTTACCCATTCACTTTTTTGGTTATGATGGGTAACAAAGTAACAAAATAATTACTCAATTAAAATAAGGGATGAGAAAAGACTATGAGATCATAATGAGTGAAAAGAATTTTACTAATTAAGTGAAAGAAAGTACAACATTTCTCTCTCTGAACACAAGAAAAGCACATTGACACTCTACCAAAGAGTAAAATACTACTACTAAAAGAACGGAGAAACTATTTTTTTTTCCATATTTTCTCTCTCTAAGTAGACTAAATAAATAAAGGAAGAAGAGAAACGCTTTTGGGATGTGAACAAAGGGTCCACCAAGCCTTCTTTTATGGCTTTGGAGTGCAAGCTAAAAGCAAAGCTCACCATGTGGGACTTTGTCCCTAACAGTTTATTTATATTATACTACCATTTATCTTAGAACATTTATTGTTTTTCTATCTCTCTTTCTTGTATAAATTTTTTGTCAAAATTTGATATATGATAACATTAATCTTATATAAACTTTGAGGATACAAAGCTTTCAAAAAGGAGGCAAAGGAACCTGCACAATTGATTGGTACAATTTCCCTGTGACTCCAACCTGGACAACAAGGAACAGACCCCGGTAACAAATGTTGCCGAGTATGGTCAATAGATATACTGCAAGAAACCGAGGATTTTGGAATCAAAACTGCTTAAAGATTTAGGACAACAGGGATTACTACTTAATGCAATTTCTGTATGTGTGCTGGAGGGAATGGACAGGTCTACTATGTGATTTTTTCTCTCACGTGAACGGGTATATTATTAAGTTATGTTGAAATCATGCAGCTGAAGAACTTATACCTAATGCACGTACCTATTTGGATAAATTTTCTGGTAATTATAAGAGAAAAAATAATAAGTAAAAATGAAATAAACATTATACACAAATTAAAATAAACTTATATAATGTTTTGACAAAGGTTACATATAAGTTAAAATTAATTTTTTAGAGAAGTTTTAAAAAAAAACTTACTAATTTTCACCTAGGGTGAAGTTCATTTAAGCTTACTTTCTTATTTTCATTTCTATAAGTGTTTATAAGGAAATCAATCCGAACAATTTATTATGGATTGCGGGCCTAATAATAGAATGTGATTAGGCTCGTTCATGTTTAAGTTTAGGTATCGTGTCCTAAAAGTCTAAATAAACTCAAACATTTCTAACTTATTCACTTTGATTTTTTATTTTTATTTTACTCAACGTAAGACTTGCAACACATGCAATCAAATACAATAGTTGTGTTATTCCTTAAATGCTTGAAAATCAGAAGTTACCCACTGATCTTAATCCTCCTCTTTGTTGTCCAACTTTCAAGTTTTAAGCCTGAGTTCTTCAAAACAAGCTAGGATTTTTCCCCAACTAGCGGAGAGTGATCATGGCATATGAAAAAAATGCAATTATTCAGCCTTTTTGTATATTCAGAATCATATAATTGGGGGGGGGGGGGGGGGGGGGGGGGGGGGGGGGGGGGGGGGAGGGAATATAATGGAGAAATTATATATGATGAATAATGCGGACGCCCAGTTAACTTTTACTCCTCGATAGATATAGTGTTCATGTTGAAATAAGCATTTATAACATAAAAATACAATATGGCAGGACTGAATAGAAACTATATATATTGAAAGATACATAAACAATATCATATGATGTATTGGTACAAGTGCTGATTAGCTTTTGTCCTGTTCTCCGTTGTAAGAACTTTAGCAAAGGAATTTCTAAGGGCACTCTCATTCACGAAACATAGGACGATATAAGGGCTCCCATACCACTTGAAAGGCTGTGGCATAATTTCAAATCACTTATCATCAGCTGCGTCCAAAGGTGAGAATTTAAGGAAGTGAGAAACATATCAAAATGGTTAGTTAATGTTTGCCATGGGGAATCATCTGTCAAAATCATGAACTTATCGATTTGTATATAAAAAACACAGCATAAAAAAGTTAATACATCTCTTTCTACCAAGTCATATTATTTATTATTTATACTTGTCTCTAACTTTCTCTCTTTATATTGCTTTAAAAAAAACTTTTTCTCTTTATATTTAACTATAGATATTACCATATTGGTGTCCACTCATCTTTTTTCTATTAAAAAATTTCATATACAAGAAAAGACTAAATCCAAAAGAGAGAAACAATATTAAGAAAGAAAATTAAAAAAAAAAAACCCACCTGCCCAGAAAAGAAAACAAGGTCATAAACAAAAAAGGAAAAGGGATTTCAAAAAAAGACTTGAGTAGGAGCTATGATCTTTGAATCTCGATCAAATGTGAAATTTATCCTGGTTGACTATTGAAAACAAGTTATAGCTTGGCTATGCCATTTGGATTGGGGAGATGCTGAATAACAAATCCTACATTGATGACTTAAAAACAAGTAAAATGATATATATGTAAGTTGAACTATTTCTTATGTTCCAATGCACGTTGAACCACAATTTTACTGAGAGAAAGCTTTGGCGTTCAAACTGCTAAAGGGCAATACAAACACAGCCTGAGTCATTTAAGTTGAACGTCCACTAACCACTTTCCCACTCTAAGACCCATGTTGTTATTAGCCATTTAAAAACCTTATATAATGCATATATGGTTGCATGCATATAAAGGATTGGTACAATGTTGAACGTAAAATAAGTTGTTTGTTTCATTGGTCACTGCCCCTCTAGCTTGTTTTAGTTTTCATCAATTAATAATTATTAAAAGGGCATTCAATAACAACAACTTGTAATTAACAGTGGAAGATGAGTGTACTTACACAAGTTGAAGAGCAGTCTGGTCTTGACGTGAATATTGATTATTGGAATCTATGAGATTAACAGGGAAGAAATTGCGGTCATATGATTGTGAAGGTATGGTTGACTCGCACACATTTCCCGGTATCATATCCTGTTGCCGTTGTTGTGCTCTCTCGTGTTCAGCTATCTACATGCATGCATCATCCACCAACTATATATTATTAATTATCATTCATCTCAACATACACTTTATATATAGAGTCTTGGAGGGAATTAAGAGATGATCACCTTAGCTCTCAGAAAATTATTATGGTTTTGCAGCTCTATTTCCTGCATTTTTTAAGCAAGTATAATGTTCATGTTAGAAGAAATATAAATATCAGGCATAAATTTGCAAGATTTTATAATTCCCTTCGTACGACGCAATCAAGTCATTTTTACTTTATTTTTCACGATTATTGGAATTTCTTCTAGGTTTATCCCGTTTCAGTTTCATATTCTTGGTCCTATTAATTGAAAATATGCATTTGGTTTCAATATCGTAAAACTTTGAAATATTTTCTTTAGATACTATATATATGCATGTGTGTGTGTATATATATATATATATATATATATGAAGCAAAAAAAAAATTAAGAAGAAACTAATAGCATCGAAGGAAATGATGAGTACCCGCTTTTGCATGAACTCGATATCGGCAAACAAAGTTTCATGCTGAAAGAATTGGAGTGCGTAGTTAGTCCAAAAGAATAGAGATATTCTAACTTGGAATTTTCAAAATACTAGGCAAACCATTTTATTCAAAATACTAACTGAAATTATCTTAATTAGTTGCTAGTTTTTGACTAACTTCTTGCATATCTACGTAAATTCACAATGCCTATATATTTAGAAGCCTAAGATGCTTCATGCTGATAATATAATACCTTTCTGGATCTAACTCTGCTTAAACCTTTCTCCAGTCTACTTTCCAGGTTCTTTAACTCCTTTAGACTCAGAGAGCTAAGAGCTTCACCAAGGATGTGCCTGGAATGCAAAAAATCACATTGAATTTTTTCATTTCAATGGAGAAGTCTGCTCAATAATATTTTTAAGAGAATGGAACATTGACCTGTTTAGATTCTGAATGTCTCTGATTTGTCTTTTTAATTTGGACGCTTCCTGCTGATAAAACTGGCATTGATAAATAGTATCAAGCAGTTAGAGAAACCTTGTGGAGGAGCATTATGATATAGCAATTAATTTAGTAGTAGGAGAATTAAAATTTAACTAGAACACAGAATAAGGTATATATAAAACAAATAATTGATTTTTTCAGTGTGATGTTTTGAATTATGTGTTGAGAAACATGCATGATGCAGTCTATAGAGTTCGAAGTGAAGAGAGAACATGAACACGAGAGATATTAACAAATAATGTTTATTATTGATATATCATGAGAGAGAAAAGTAATATATATATATATATATATATATATATATATATATATAACTGAAGGAGAAACTAACTAATTTAACTGTTATCTTGTTGAGCTAATAGATAACTGATTTCTAATCATTTCAATATGTATATAATCTATGATGTCGTAAAAATATGTTAGGTTAAATTTCGACAAATCATCCTAAACTCGTGAAAATAGGTTGAGTTGCATTATGCAATTAAATGTTAAATTTACATAACTTGCTAACTGAATGGGTCAAAAGGTGGATTCTTTTATGAATTATTTTGTTGGAATTTTATTGGACATAATTTTATTAATTTTTTTTCTGATTATATTAGTATGATATTAATTTTTCAAGAATTATGAGTACATATAAGATTAATATTTTATTTCTCTTAATATAATTTATTTCATATCTAAAATCATGATTTGAATTATGTACCATTTAATTAAGAAACACAATCGATATTACTTATGTCAATAAGTGTTAATTTATTGAATTATTATTTAGTTTGTTATTTTGTTGCATTACTTTATATTTTTTTCATGATGATAAATTTTAAACAACATTTATACTAAGACTATTTAGTAAGATAGTATTATTATGATAATGACAATATATTTAGATTTTTAAAGTATTTATTTATTTTATTTATTGTATAAGTCAACTTATGAATTAAATATTGTATTATATATATATATATATATATATATATATATATAATTTATGTGCCAATTCAATCCAACTCATAGTGCACTGAGATTGGGTTGGATAGATTGTGATTTTAACCCATTCTTAAAATTTGACCAATCCGTTTTTAATTTTATGAGTTGAGAGCAGATTAAATTGGATTGAATTGGTTTGATCCTTTTCAACATTGTCTCGCGTGTGACTCATCATACCCCTCAATACCTAACTGTCAAATATTGGTGAAGATGTCCCTTGAACATTTGAACTCGTAAATGTCACATTCAAAACTAAGCATTAGACTATCAGAGTATCCTAATGATAAAGGATTTTAGTGGCTTTGAGAAGATTGTAGCTTGAAATAATTAACCTTCACGCTGTAATTCTATTAAGAAAAATATGCCGTAATTTTAAAACAACATTTATTCTGGACCAAATTAACCAAACAAGAGCATTTTCTATCATTTCTTTGATTCTTTAAGCTTACTAAATTTACCTGTGTATTAGCTTCAGAGACAGATTCTGCATTTGTGGAAGCAGCACATGCTTTCTTGTACCTATCGATAGTTCCTCTAACACTGCAAAACAATACAACAAATAGAAAGATAAAAATGTGATAAAGTACATGCTAATTTTACCAAAACACGTACACTGTGACGACTTAATCTGTAGTTTACAAATTAATTATGAACTCATCTTCTTTGACATTAAATTCTTAGGCCTAAAAGCTTTGAGACTGTAATAAAAGTAGGTGTATCATTATAATTTAGCATAAATATGTTTTTAGTTTTTATAAAATTAGTAATTTTGATTTTTGTTCTTATAATTTTATTTTTAATTTTCATCCTGCAAAAAGTTGAAATTTTATTTTTTATCTCTATAATTGTGTGACATTCGTTAATAGCTTATGTGTTCAGCGGAATGTCAAGTGACCCTCCCAGGTAACAACAGCTAGTGTCTATATATATGGTAGAATGTCAACATGTAATATCTTAAAAAGGATTTCTAGAGATTAAAATAAAAAAAATATATTTTATAGGGACCAAAATTAAGATTTATTCATATTTTTAAGGAAAAAATCAATAATTTAAAATTTTAAAGGGATGGAAAGCAAAGAAAAAAAATTATAAGAACCAAATAACATGCTAATTTTATAGAAACTAAAAACATATATAAGCCTTATAATTTTTAATTTCAATGTCCATTGGAATCTATGAAATTGAGAAATTACATTACATCTTTTACATATATATAAGAGAAATGCTAGGAACAAATCATCTAACACATTCTTTTTTTATTGATTGAAAAATATTATAAATTATAAAATTTTGTGAATCTTCTTATCTAGTGAATCTTACCAATTTATTATGATTAATATTCAAAGAATTAACATATTTCTCTTTCAAGCTCAGTGATCTCTTGCTTTAATTTCTTTGTTTACCTTACAGTGGTAGGCCCTCTCCAAATTTTTCTATTAAGAATGCAAATTAACAAGCTAGTTGATTGAGTATGGTTAAATACACGAAGTGTCATTTTTTTGATCTTAAAGAATGGTAAACCCCATCTGTGTGAACTTCTCTAAGGCTTTGTTTGGAAGTTAGGAGGGGAAGGGAAGAAAAGATATTCAAAGGGAAGAGAGGAAAATGAGGGAAGTTCCTTTCTACTTGTTTGCGAGTTAAAAATATATTAAGAAAGGAAAATGAAGAATTAATAAGAAATTTTTACAATTTTTTTCTTATTTAAAAAATTAATACATTCTATATTTTTACACTGACTAGGGTAGAATAGTAATTTTATTAACACTGACTTGTATAAGATAATAATTTTAGTTACTTTTCCTTTTAAAAACCCCCCAAATAGAGGGATAACAAGTTTAAGACTTTGAAGGATTTCAGAGCAGTTTTGAAAATTCTCAAATCTTTTCCCTCAAAAATTAAAACTCTCAAACAAGGATATGTCTCTACCTAAACCTTTCTCTTCCCTCCCTTCTCCTCTAAAATCTATCTCCCAAACAAAGTCTAAAGTTCAAATATAAAGTGGTTATTTACTGAGTATGCAGGAAGAGGTCGATGTTGCATCAGTGGGCCGGTGTAAGTTTAACTTTCTCTTTAATTGAAATGTCCAAAACACATATATAATGGAGAGAATAGGTAAAGAATTGACGTCAGGAATGGGAAGCTTTATTCCACAAACATGAAAGCAATAAACACATATGGGAAAGAGAACTAATTTGCCTTTAGCCATTCTTAGAATCTGCTATCATCATGTTACTTTTAGCTACTTAGGGTAAAGAAATCAGAAGCGAGAATAATAATATCTAAACACTACGATATATTTTCTTAAGAAATATAGGAGATGAGGATGAGAAAATGAGGTTGTAGTTTCTCATAAAAATTGTTTCTCTACACTTCTAAAAATATTTATTTCTCCTAAAAGTTGTTTCTCTACATTTCATAATTTTATAGTTTTATGAACAAAATCAAATTCTTACACGTTTGCTTTTACACGTTTGCCTTTTCATCTTACATTCATTTGTTTTTTGTTTTACGTACCCAAAAGAAATTCAAGTTCTTTAAAGTAAAATCACCAAATAATACCCATATGAGCTGGGAAACGCCCTAACCATATTTGACTTTCCTCCGTTATGTAAAGGACAAAATTTACGAAAATGGGAAACAAATTGGGACATCCATACCCTCGATATACTTATTAGTTTAAATTGATTTACTTTATGCTCAAAAACAGTTTATAACAAATACTTTAGTAAGAATTTCAAAAATTATTGAAGCATTATAGACTAAAAATGCCCTTAATTAATTATAAACAATTAATCCCGTGAAAAATCTGTTGCAACTTTAAAAAAAACTGTACCCATTTTGAATCAAGAGTCCTAATATCTGATTTGATTGCTTCTTCGTGTAACCTCATTGTACGGAGATAAAAATATTCTTAAAAAGAGAAACTATATTAGTACAAATTAAATTTTTGTATGTAATAAAAATATTATACAATAAAAAGATATATATAAAAAAAGAGAGTATAAGATAAGATGATTAATGTCATAAAAAAATATATACAAGTTTACTATGTGAATAAAAGTCTGAAAGGGTTATTTAATTATTTTGCAGTTTCTGCGCATTTCCCCGTGATCTATCTCATTAGAATTGAAGTGGTCTTCCTCCAACTTTGTGTACATATGTAAAAACGAATTGAAGTGATTGAGGTGTGACTAAATACTAAATAGTGAAAAGTCTGAAACCCTAACTCCCAATTGGATGAGATGCTTGTGTTGTGTCACTATACATTGACAAATAAGTGGTATTAAGGAGGAGTCAAGATTGAAGGGGCTCATTGAGTGCATGACAGCTTTGTGCAGCAGCCCAGACCCTTTTAAGATTTGATGGATGACAAGTGGAGAGAGAAACTCAAGAGAGAGGGATTGGTAAAGCTTAACAATAGCAGATACACCAGGAAGCTAAGATTTCTCACCTGCAAATCTTTGTAACCCTAACTAAAGCTTTCTCTTCATCTGCTACATACTTCATATTGTTTCACCTTAACGTCTATAATTTCTATCGCTTACACAGATCTGCACCCTTCTTAACAAATCACTGGGAAGACGCGTGATAGAGCAACAATTAAGTACAAGAGTTAGAAAGAATGATATATACATGGTGAACCTAGGGTATTCATCGGTCAGAAGTTAAAAAAACTAATTTTTCAAAGTATTAATGCTTGTTTAACTAATTAGCCTCTTTTAATAGACATCATATAAATTAAAAAATTAAACTCTTAACCACATATGATTATCTACTAACTATGCCTTTCAGTTATATATGGTACCACATAACAAACAAAAATAATCATAATAAGAAAAAAGGTCTTAATAATCCCATATATAAAACCCTTGTTGTTTCTAGATATGGTTTGTGTTATTTAGATGGTTCATAAGATATGAAATGAGATTGAAGGAGAGGAAAAGTATTGTGTTGAATCAGTAGTAAAAGAATATTTGAACCTGTTGTTGGCATACTCATAGAGGCGTCCACGGCTTGAGAAGACAACAAGAGCAACCTCAGCATCACACAGAACAGACAATTCATAAGCCTTCTTGAGCAACCCGTTACGGCGTTTGCAGAAGGTAACTTGCCTATTCGTTGTGTTCTCGATCCGCTTGATTTCTATTTTCCCTCTTCCCGTTTTCTTCTGTGAACACCCTTCTGATATGGCTTCGTTGGGAAACTCCATGGCTGCAACCAGAGCTATCTAGTTAAAAAATTTAATTAGCAAAAAAAAAAAAGTAAAACACCGAAGTTGGTATTTAATTTGGAGTATCACTTCATTAAGGATGCATGAAATTAATTAGGAGAACCAAAGAAGAAGCTTTGGAAAAAAAAAGGTCATTAAACTATAAGCTATTAAGCTTGTCGTTGATATGAAGATAATAATTAATCAAAGACAGAATGGAAAGAAACAAGGGGTGTGTATCTAGCTAGCTAATTAGGTTGTACCTATGCAATGAGAACTATTTGTAGTTCTTTGGTGTTATGCAACATGTGAGGAGAAAATGTTGCAAAATATGGAAGTGGGGTGGCCTATGAGACAGGTATTTATGGACAGAAAATAGACCCTCCAACTCTCAGTACTGAAAATAATAATTTGGTAGTAACTCCTTGTGTAATGTTTGAAGAATAAAAGAAAAAGGGTATAGTGAGAAGGGGTTTGGGATTTCACCTGTCAACTTTCATGCTCAATGTATTAACCGTTCATTTTTCTTCATGTATGGGAAAAAGGTGAGGGAGGGACAATGAAAGTGTCTTTTTGAAAGTGACTTTGTTAATGTGTGGGGTTTCATTCAATTCCAATGAGAGGGACGTCAACGTAAGTTTGCACGCAAAAACTTGGAAAGCTTGAATTTTTGAAGCATAGCTGCAGGGTTGCTTCTTGGATTTTGAGTTTTGGCATTTTATCCTGCTAGAATCTAATCTAGATTTGTTTCCCTCCACTTCAGCCCCGCTTCTCTTTCTCTCATGCTTGAAACCTGAGTTTTCAATTGCTCACTCAACCCAACTCTTGCATTTTTTGAATTTAAGACAAATTAAGTTTGGATTCATGTTAAATGATTTAGAATCACCTTGAAATATCAGGTAATTAATTAACAAAATTTTAAATAATATTCATATGTTTGTTTTATGTTAAAAAATCAATTTTGCATTGGAGTTGATTGAATTGAGAAAACTTTAAGTGTGTGGCATGGTGTCAGATTAGATTCTCTATAATGTTGAAATATCATTTTTAGTTAAATAAATTTTTATGTTTTCACGTTAAAGAATTTTGAGTTTTAGAATTTATAAAAAAAAACAACAACATCCAAACATAAAACATATAACTTCAAAATCAATTTTAGTGATACTTATCCATACACACTAAGTAATTTTTGTACTGAATGAAAAAATTTATAAAATTTTACTACTAATGCCCATTTAGAATAAAAAAACATACAAATATAAATTATATCATTTTAAAATTAATTTTACTAAATCTCATCTAAACACATATAATATTTGAGTAAGCATTTAACATTGATTTTAAATTAAATTAATTTTAATTAAAATTATTTTTTTAAGTAAACTCATTTATGTTTGAATGTTTAACAATAAGTTAATAGTAAAGTTTTATATAATTTTTCATCATATACAAAGTTTATCTAAAATTACTTTAATTTAAAATTAATTTTAGACTAAAAATAATTTCTCAAATATATGTGAATATTGCGCACTATATTTACATCTTAAGTATGTGAGCTAGGTTTATTAATATTATATTTCATAGGTCTTTTTGTTGATTTTATACATATTTCTTTCCATTTAGATAACAACGTAATATTGTGTATTTTCGTTAATACAATGTTTCTTAATTTACGATATTATATGAATTAAGTCATGATTAAAAAAAAAAGACAAATACTTAGTGTAATATCATTAAATTCCATTTCCATGGAGTGTTAGTATGATTCATTATTTTTTTATTGCAGAATTTGACCAGGTTTTATCTTAACGTCTTTGCATAGGCTTCAATATATACCTTGTATTTTGGGTAATGGGAAATCAGACTTGTATTCTCAGTTGCAATTTTTCTTCCTTCTCGTGACTTTCCAGTACCTCATTGATTTAAATGACTTGGTTAATATTTAAATTATCTTCATTAAACCTTTTGAATTTGGTGTTACAATGTGTTAGGACACAACGGTGTGACCTCACATGACCCTTGTGGAGTTATGGTGGGTACATATATAGACACATCATCAGGAACAAAATATCTATGAAGTTAAACCATTGTATTTGTTTTTGTTGTTTGAGTGTCTACTTGCATTGCATGATACGAGACTAATCTTTCAATTAAAGATTAACTATATCGCCATTAGGCTCAGATGGAGCTCCCTTTGTTCCATGCCCTCATGTATCGACCAAGGAATTCCTGATTACCAGTTTAGCATTCTACTTTTTGCAATGCTTAGTCGTTAAACAACTTTAATCACTCCCGGTATATGCCCGAGGATCTCGGAACAACAGATAGAATCACACACTATACTCTTGCAAAAATTGGATCGATTAGTTGTGATGCATTCCTATATAAACTTGAACCTTAACCTAAAAAACAATTACACTTAATACTTGAATGTTCTTGGATTAGACATCCTTCTAGGCACGATATAGTTAAAGGAACAATTAAAAATTATAATTTATTTTTTACTACAATATAAACACATGTTAGGTTGATGTAATTAACTAACTATTGTATTGCGATGCAGTAAGAAAAAACTAACTATTGTGTTTAAAATTAATTAAGAAAATTTAAATAATATAACCTTTTATGGGAAAAAAAAAGAAGAAGAAAAGATACTACTAAAAAATAAACGTTGAAGTTAATTACAGAAAATGCTAATTTCATAACACGGTTATCGATCTTCAAGTTTTAGTGGCCCGTTTAAGCCCTTGTTTTCAAATATACGTACGAATGCAGTTTATAAGGTGTGCATGTGTAATAGTTAATCGATTTTTTTAAAATAATAATAATAATTAAATTTTTTTCCTTCAGATTACATAATTAGAATCAAACTTATGACTGATTAATCGTACATATGATGATTTGATCAAAAAAATCGTACCTATGATACATAAAGAGACTAACCTAAGTTCTGAACCAATTAAATTAGTCAAACATTCAAATAATAGATGTTGGGCCTAAATCCAGAGCATAACCTTTACGTCAATGAGCTACAAATTTTCACACTAGAATTGAAGCATATTGAAATCTTTTACTGTGTTTAAACTCCTTTTTTGTTTCTTCTTTTAACTGTGTGTTTTTTAATCAAATTTTACGTGTGTCGACCGAAAGTTAGAAATTATAACTTCTGCGTAACAGACTCAAGTTGACGTGATATTTCTCTTGATACGTAGTATATATAAACATGAGTGAGAGTTTTATATATCATTTATGATAGAACCAATGTTTCACACTGCATCTGAAATAAAAACCTTAGTCGTTTATTAGATCTATATCTAATATATATCTTCATATGCACTTAAGTAATTCGTTTTTCACTTGTGAAATCTTCACTCACTTAAAATAGTCGTGCATTTGACATATTTGATGAAATTTATAGAGCTGTCGATTTGAGATAGTCCGATCTATTTGTATTGGTCAATCAAGGAGCATGCAAAAAAAATTGGTTTAGCTAGGGCAGGTCAAATTAATATTGAGATAAAATTTTGTAAGGTCAATCCAATCCATGACGAGAAGTAGTCTAAATGAATTGATCTAAAGATTTATTTGAATAAGTTTTTTTAGAAATATTTTTAAAGAAAAAAAGAAAAGAAAAAAAATAATGAAATAATTTTTTTCATTATTAACTAACATAAGACTTTTATTAGTTAACTATTAGTTAATTTGTACAAGCTTTTTAATATAATTTAATTTTTTAAAAAGATGAAAGAATATCTATAAATTAAATAGTTAATTAACAGAGAATTTATTTTAACTTATAGAAAAATTGATTTCATTTTTTTCGTCTTATTTTCTTATTTTAAAAGTGTTTCTAGAAGAACTTATTCAAACAAGTTCTAACTCTTCTAAAATATAATTAAAAAAAATAAAATTATCAAAGTAAATTAACTTTTACATAACAAATTAATAACATTTTTTTAATCACTATAAAATAAAATAAAAAATATAAGTTGTTAATTGTTCAGTAAGACAGCATAATTCAATACACAATAATAGAAATAAAATAGAGTGCATGAATTAAAAGTAATCATTATGTGTTATTACCTTATGGAGATATTTTAGAAGAAAAAAAAATATGTTTTATGATGATTTTTAATAGTCAATATCTGAAAATTATTAACAACATTAAATCTACATTGACAAAAGGGATAGAATGAAAAAATTTAAAATATAAAAGACTAAAATAAATATTTTAAAAGATGAAGAAAATTAAATTAAATTAAATTAAATTAAATTAAAAAATATAAATTAAAAACAAAAAAAGTGATATTTAATCTATTAAGAATGGTGGTTGTTTGATTGTGTCTTTTATACACAGTTGATCTTAATATACTTAAAAGGTTGGAGTATTGGAATGCATGCATATTTTCTTTTTTTTATACACACAAGAATAAATTAAGAGATGCCTTAGCATTTCATACAGATAAAGAATAACAGTGTGTAATCTATTTAAAGCCCTCTACAACAGCAAATTTATAATAGTATGGTTCGTCAACCATGTCGATGAAATAGATAACGTGAACACATATTCTAGTTAGAAGAAATATACTGGGTAAGACGATAATTATGCTCTATAATAATTTGTATGTTTTACTCTCAGATAAGACAGTGGTTTAGATGATAAATATGGTCGCGTAATTGTATAAGTTATTATTAAGTTTAAATTTTTGTACATAAAAAAGAATTTAAATATGATTAAATTATTAAAAGGACCAAATCTGGTGAGAATGTTTCATTACAAAGTAAAAATAATTTAATTACGGCGGTTTAAAAAAATGGATATACTGTTCATCCTTGCTCCCAAAACTCTATTAGGTATAGAAATGATTACATCTTCATTAATTTGTAAGTGATAGGGGCAGGCAGATATTACAAGTTGTTAGCATACTTCAACGAGAATATGACTTCGCAAATAAAATGCGCATGTAATCATTCATTATATATCTTTTCATGTACATATATATAATTAATACTTTTCTATTAACAATAATAAATGTAATCACTTCATATAACATTTAGTCATATTTAAAGTTTATTATTCCTTCTTAAGAATATATTATGTAGGAATTAAGTTTATATCCTTCTCCACAATTCAGCTTATGTTGTGAATTGAGCTACACACACACACATATATATATAGAGAGAGATAATATACTCTCACCATTTTTGAATTGGACAGTTTGAAAATTATAAGCACAGATAAAAGAAGTAGAAGAAAAAAAAACTCTTCATTAGTTTGAACTACTTTTAGTCTTACTCAAATGCCTTTCACAAAGAAAAAAGAAAACGATTTTGCAAGACCACGCCATCTAATTCATTCACTGATGAATAAATTAGGACCCTCTTTGCAAACAATTTCTGTTTCAGATATCAAATACTATGGAAAAGTAAAAGAGCCGATGGAAATTAATGTAACTTCAATAACAAAACTAAATAAGCACATCGTTGAGACATGAATGATAAAAGTTATTTACCAGTACTACTTCCATTTGGTAGTATGCTATATAAGTAACTGAAAGAAAGAGTAGGCAATATAATAAGCATAGTAATTAATATCTATCTTTCCCAACTTTTCTTCTGTCTGCCTGCTGCCATTGATTCGTGAGTATAATAAGATGATCGAAAATGTATCATCAAATTTGTCTGTTGTAAAATCCACTGAAGATGCGGACCAGACAAATTAAAGGAAATCTTTCTCAATTCCTAATGCCCTATGCATTTTATCAAATGCAATGAGTTTCTTCTTTCTTTCTTTTTTTTTCTCATAAAAAAATTAGATTAAGGAAAAACGCATCTCCTTGCCAAAGACTATTAATTTCAGCGAGAATTTATAGTAAAAGTTACGCATCCTTTTTTTTATCAGCCAAAGGAAAAATTTATTATTATACTAAAAGGGTACCAGTGGTACCTTCCAAACAGAACCATGCAACCGTAAAGAAAACTGTTAAGACCTGTTAAACTACAACCATACACATCGCTTACTAATAAAAATCTGATGATCGAACTCATATCACAATAGTGTGAACGAAACACTCGAGTAGAAGTTTTGGTAATGCAATAATGAGTTTCTTTTAGGTACAATGTAAACTAATGTATTGCGGGAACGCCTATAGCTTGCCAGTAACTAGTGCCATCTAATAATTTCATAGGCATATTCATCGATTTAGTTAGCTGCAGTGTGAATGGTCCCTAGCCATTATTTAGATTTCATTCTCTAGCAACATATATTTAATTCTATACCATTGTTTTGTTGAAGCTTACAAATTCAAATTTTCCCCATGCCATCTGTTCTGAACAATTTAATGCCAATATTAAGGCTACATTCTATGTCCTAGCCTCCTACGTACGTGACCTAACATCATAAAAGGAAATTTGAATCCTTGAAGTTTCTTCTTTAAGGACCACGTTGTTCTAACATGGAAAGGGTTTTGAAAATAACCCATTGATAAGTGCAATTATTCCTTCATACCTACTCACAATCATGGTGTCTGAAATTTGGGCATACAATCATCTTTTTCTTGACAACTTCTGATCGATCACATGATGAGAGCTAATTAAAGTTAGTTGTTATGCATTTATATGACCATTCAACACTTACAACTACGACAATTAACAGGTATTTCTTAGAGAAAAATAATTTCCAATACATGTTAATATAAATCAGAAGGTCTATGAAAGCATAAACTCTTGGTGATTAAATTAGTTAGAAGGTAAAACCAAGCACGAAGTAGTTTTAAACGTGAAAAATTACCGCAAGTATTTTATCATGATAGCTACGAGCAAGTAATAATGTTTGATAAAGTAAATTAACATTTGGTATCCCTTACGAATAGGAAAAAAAGAAAGATAAATAATTAGTGATAAGATGTGACAAAAATGAGAGACGCTTGAATATAGTGGGTGTCTAAACATAAACAACAACAGTATTTACGCCTTTCTCTCTGTTCTCTAATTTTCTTTTTAGGTGTCAATTAAGACTCAAGTCTCCATGGATATTTTTCGGACCAAGTATTATCTTTTACGGATTGATGACGACATGAAAACCAATTCTTTATACTCGCATTAGAAAAAGAAAAAAGATCAGGAACAAGGATTTTTTGAGGTGGGACAGAGTGAAGAATGTAGGACAAGAACAAGGATTGAAACACATACACGTCATTTCTACACTTCAACTATGATTGCTGAGAATCTTTCATGTGCGTTGAACACTGATTCCTAGAGATGCTAGTTATTTCCTTGCAAAGCCTCACATTACTTCAGTAGCCATCCATACATTGTATTGGATGTATACCAAAATCTTGCTTCAATGTGAATGGAATGTAGTTGACTCAAATGCCTTTGACAATTTTCTGGGCAAAAAACTAGTTACTTCTTGTACGTTGAATGATATATTCAACAAACTGCTCACCAAATAAGAAGTTACTGGACAGCCACAGAGGAATAATTTGATCATCATCGGTAAATTTTATCACACAATTTTTTTAAAGTCAACGCTTACGGAGTAGATTCAATCTTAATGATGATTTTGGATTTTTAAATTTAAGACAATTGAGGATTGAACATGCTAGACATGCTGCCACAATACAATTATACAAGTTGTCAGGAATGATGTTGTTGCTTTTATTTGACTATTTGAGTACACCAAAAAACTTGAACTTTTACAAATTTCATCATGCATATACAGTTGCAGCAGGACAACGATAATTGAGCAGCCTACTTCTAAGTGGATTGCAAATAAGTTAGTACCGACTAAAAGAACTAAAATTGTAACACTCCTATCTAATCACACCAAAATGAGAGAGATCCAGATGTTATGCATATATGAGATTATACAGCTGAGGATGACTTAAAGAAATTAATTGATATTATTTATATCAACAAGATACATCTATCACTTAAAAATTTCACAATTAAACGTGTTTGACTTGGAATAATTATGGGAGAAATGTCCTTCTAAGAAGTTTTTTGAAAAGCACATGAACGAGAACAAAGCATACTGAAAAGTCTTGTGTTGATTTGTAGGGAAATTATCAAAGCATATTGTCGAGGTTTCGAAAAGAACTACACATAAAAAGTTATAACCAATGGAATGTTATAGTGTTTAATCCGTCGAAAAATCCACAATTAAAAATATTATAATAAGAAATACAAGTAAAACATGTAAATAGTGGACTACTTACTACTCAAATATAAGAACAGTAAAATCCTATGATGATGATAATAGAAGTAATAGAACTGAGAGAACCATATCACTGAGGGTTCTAAGAGAGAATATATAGTAGGGAAAAACTTTAATTTGGAACTATTGTTGCGCTCACGGCAAGTATACCGGTCGCCCAAGTAATAAAGTGAAAGTAAGGGGATTTGTCGTTCCCAACGAGGATTGTTTGGCCAAATATCTTATAATTTCGATCGATAAGTTGGATATAAAAATAATGAAAGTAATGTTGTGGTGTTGTGTGTGTGAATTGAGAGAAGGAATCGAACTAAAGCAAATGTAAATT
>PYAF01006068.1:2914298-2938393 GCA_007407185.1 Glycine tomentella | reverse complement strand
CTGGGAGCGTGGCATTCCAGAACTTCCATATTTGGCTTGGATCAAGCGATTTCCTGCTTAGAAAACGGATCAAATTAGCACAACATTGAAAGGAATGGAATCATCGACAACTATCAGGATTAAATGCAATTCTAAGCTGTTTATCAATGATTTTGGCTTTGAAAAGCTTGGAAAGGACCATATGCTGGACGCATATCAACTATCTATGAAAGTTAGTAAAATGGAAACAGGGCACAACAATAAAATTGTATCCCGAACAGAAGAGGCACATATGCGTCTCATATGCCCAATGGAGAAAACAAAGTTGACAAAGAAAAATAGAATAATATGTTAAGAATGCCTAGTAAAAGTAAGTCAGAAAAAAATGCTTTACCCGAATTTGTTGTCTTCCAATTGCCCTACATCGTCTACTCCGGTAATTCATAGTCATGCCAATTAATACATAATGTATGGACCACACCACAACAGCAATATTGTGATCATAGTTAACAGCTGTGATTTGTGAAGCACAAGTCAAAATTCCTAAAACACTAGTAGCCAATTGATGATTGATTAGATGAGGGACCACGACTAAAAAATACAACGTAAGGAGTTGAAGCAGGACAATTAATTAATTGTTGAAAATCTCATTACAAAGAAATCAACACTCTGGCATGGGGTGGAATGATTTTGTAGGAAACAAAAAAATGTGTACCGTGTACGTGCGAGACGAAACAACTTGTTAACGTCATTTAAATAGTATACTTTTGCATTTGCTTTGAATTGATTGACCATGGAATTAGTTGGGGGTATACTTGCAACATTGCAACCCTCATTCTTCCTTCTTTTTGTTGGTTGGGATCATAAAAGGAAAGGAAAATAAATAACTTTTTCTATCCAATCCCTCATTTTTCTTTGTGTAGCTTATCGTCATTGGTCACGACCAAAGATATTTTCGTGATCTTTTATAAAAAAAAAAAAAAAAAAAACAAAACAATTAATCAACCTTAATAGGATATGTTTGACTGCCAACACGGAAAGATCCATAATAATCTACAAAATCAAACTACATACAAAGAACAAATTTGTATTGACAAACAGTGGACATGACTTTTGCTCTATTTCTAATGTTCTATGGATACACACAACAAAAATGATTTATTAAAAATATACCAGTTAATTTACTATTAAATTTATATGTTTATCAAATAATTTCAAGAAACGGAAATGAACTTATTTTATCTTCATAATACTTATTTATATTTAAATATTTAAACAATACTCCATCTGGTCCTTATTACTATAAAACATTTTGGACATCAATTATACAAACCAATAAAATTAATTAATTCAACTGATTCTATTGAATTTATAAAAAAATACTACTAATGTGTCAATTATGTCCTTATTAATAATCATTAATTAACTTGTTATGGGTGATGTGAAAACATTAAAATGCTAGAGTATTATACATCACTATCAATCAAAAAAACATAAATACTTAAAAGACAAATATTAAAAATATGTCCTTGGAATATTGGTTAAGAAATTAAAATAAAATAAAATGTTATCCTATGTTTTACATAATAAATACTTACTCATTTTAATTTATTAATCAATGTTACAAGAACACTAATTAACAAGACTCATAATTAGAATATTTGATAAGATCAACCAATTAAAGAAAAATTAAATATTTTATAAAAATTCTAAAATTTCTTATAAAAAGTATCATTCATATTTTCTTAAAGTATCTCTTATGATAAGGAGTAGACTGAGTAAAATTGATGTGAATTAAATGTGTTGGCTAAAGGGCTTCCTTTCCATTGTTTATAAGAGTATGGGCTAGGTTTAAGTGGCCCAATAATATTAATAATATTATACTCTGAAACCAAAAAATGGAGGCCCAATAATGAGCTGGTTTTCCACCGTGACTCCATGACTCCTTCCTCCTTTTGAGTTTCATTACATTGTTCGTTGGGTCCACCAAAAGCACTCAAAATTTCAACCATGCTGCAAACCTTACTTCAAGATGCACTCTTCGTAAGTCCTTACTTTTTTATTCTGCTTCATCCCCTGTGTTTGCTCGTTGTTTTTCATAAAACCTTCAGTTTTTAGCTATTGAGCTCTCTCTTTTTTTTTTTTCTGATGAAAAAATTGCGCTTTATAATAGTCAATCTGAAGTTGTGAAATTTCACGTATTAAGCTTTGTGTAAATCGGTAGGCCAAAGTATGCATTGCATTCATTATGTCATGGATAGATCCCCTAACATTTTTATTGACATGATATATATGGTGGGAGGGAATCCACTTATATATAGAGAGAGGGGGAAGGAAAAAGGAGGTATCAAGTTATTATAAAAATAATTTAAAAAGAATTATTTTTTATTCTAATCATTAATTTTTTTGAAATCTAATTATAATTATAACTCTTAAAAAATTTAATCCTAAAACAAGTTGATCCATCCTTTTATATATATATATATATATATATATATATATATATATATATATTCCATGTTGATGAGGTGATTTTTTCATGGTGAAGTAATTAACTTGCTTTGGTTTCATTTATGTGCTGAAAACCAAACTAGTGGGCCGTTCTTTGCTTGGTGGATTAAGGAATAACAACTTCTCTGGTTCATTAACATCGCATGAGATAACATCCAGCAATTTCTTATCCCGGGTCAGTTTATGAATTATGGCAAATCATAGTTGTGAAAATTGTGATCATGAGTGATGTTTTTAAGGACAATACTTGTCAAGTTTTTTAGGTGTTTTGCTTTTTTATGCTGTTATTCAATTAGAATCAGAGTTTCACTTCCGTAATCTACTCATAGTAAGTTTTGCATTAAAGGATTACACGGATTATCAAGATAAAACTCCAATTCTAATGGGAGAACAGTGCATCGCGAACAATATCTAAGGAACTATATATGCAAGTTTTGTCCTATTTTTAGTGACATGTTATTTATTTTTCTTACCTTTGCTAAACTTAGTCGTTTGAAGTTGTAGACAACCTTGCTTGTCCATAAGCACCACAGCATTGTATCAAACTTGACCTCACTTTCATCACACCTTCCCCTTTTGATAAATTCAGCTATTAAAAATTCATATATATACAATATTACAGTATTTATTTATATTTTAAAATATATTATAGTTTAAATGAAAATTTTTTATTAAGTATTAGTTAATTTTTAAATTGTGCAATTTTTTTATAAACTTGACGTGTTTAATAAGATCAATTTATAATAATGAAATTAGCATTCAGAAAGAGGTATTGAATGCAATAATCTGGAAACCATACCAAAAAAATAAAATAAAAAATCATGATAAAAGAATTTAATTCTGACCATTATTAAAATGGATTATCAAAATTAAATTTAAGTCAAATAATCCTTAACCACCTACTATATTTTTATGGTCAACATGTTACCTCTCATTTCTCACTTTCCCATTAGATAGTTGTATATATTCTTTAATAGAAGATAATTTTCGTATAATGATAATAATGAAATTTGAATTTGTCATCTTCTACAAATTATTCAAACTCCTTTTCACTAACAAGATGCTGTGACTAAAAGCACTTTCTTGATCTCGTTCAATCTTATTTTAACATTTTATTTGTTTGCTTGAAATCTTATTTTAACATTTGACGTACTATAATAATAAACCGAAAAATTGTATTAAATAATGTGACAGGACAACATTAAGTACAAGTACAAAACTTTTTTATACTGACATTACACTAAAGAGGAAATTAAAATCATGTATACATAGACACATATTTCAGAAAAATAAGGAGAAGAGAGAAAAAGTAGATTCTCTCGGGACTCTAATACTATTAATGTAGGGTTTCAATTAAATTGAATTTGATGGGTACTATTTTGTCCTATATACTAAAGGCTTAAGGCCGTAGTAGTAGTACTTTTTACGCAACTCTACCGAGACTGGGAAAAACAATTGAAAGGGTAGGCAACTTGGTAACATTTAATGCCAGAATGACAAAAGCCTTAGAGCTCAAAAGGTAATATGATAACTCTCGAATATGCACCAAAGGCACATGAAATCCCAAAGTTTTGGCATCCTTATATTCCCCTCCCGTTTTGTTACACATATACCTTAATCTTTGTGGTCTCTTTCCTCTCTTGAGAGAAAAAGAAGACTTTTGGGTCATTCCACAAACATTCCTTTCCTTTCCTTCATTCACCTGCTACTACACTAAATATATACATCTTTGCATGCATCAACCATACAACCCATATTCCTTCAAATCTTCTTCAAACTTGAATTTTCCCACCAGGAAATATCTGAATATCGCAGTTTCTACATCATGGGTGTCCTTGGAACAATGGCAAGACATTTGGACACAATAATAGGGTGAACAAACTAATCTCTCTCCATTAATTTGCTTTTAAAAATATCTGTAATTTATGTCGTATATATATTTTATTTCATTCCACTCCTACAAATGCATTGCTATATTATATCTGCGCCTTAACAGAATATATACTTACCTGCTGTACAAAACTCATTTAATAAAAAAATATTCACCAAAATATGTATTCTGCAATTTAACACACAACTGTAACTATAGGTTTTTCATTTTATGTTTTTCCCCGTAATAATTAACAGCCTTTTTTTTTTTTTCTGCATGCCAGGCCTGGAGTGATGCTTCTTTATCCTCTGTAAGTATATTAAATGCCATCATATTATCATGCAATCGTGTATCATTTTCTCTTCCTCCGGATTAACTGCTGTAATTCTTAATTAACAATCAATAAAAAGAAATTAAGCATCCTACGCAGAGGCATGCATGCACATTATCTTATCTGTATTAATAATTACATGATATGACTAATCATCAAATTCTTGACTTCTAAGTAAATATCATAGATACGCATCAATAAGAGCAATTGAAAGTCCTTCAACCTTGGATGATCAACAGTGGCTAACGTATTGGGTTTTATACTCCTTCATGACCCTCTTTGAGCTTTCCACTCATAAGATCCTTGCTTGGTACGTTGACATCAATTTCATGTCAAATTAAACTGTAAACTATATATATATAGGCACATAACATAATAGTAATTTAATATTTGAACTTTGGCACAAAAATATATACAGGTTTCCCATTTGGGGATACCTGAAGCTTATGTTTTGTGTCTGGTTGGTACTTCCAATGTTCAATGGAGCGGCTTACATATATGAGAATTATGTGAGGCAATGCATAAAGAATATTGGAAGTTCCAATTATTCTGAGGAGTACAAGAAGGTCCTTCACATGATGACCTTCGATGCAAGGAAAGCAGTTGAACGCTATAACGATAGATATGGCCCTGATGCCTTTGATAGAGTAGTCAGAGCGGTATGATACAAAACAACTATGAATTGCTTCATCGTAAAGCTCATCTATATATCTGTGTTTTTAACATTTTTTTGTTAACTTTCATATGTGCAGGCTGAAAAAGAAGCAAAGAAGCGATGAGTGAGGGACTATCGATTTGACCAAGTTGGAATGAAACGAACGTCAACATTGTGAAATCGATACTTCTTTCTTTGTATATTTTAACATGAAGGAGACGGAGGAGTCTATTGTTTAATTAAACTAAATGGCAGCGATTATATGCTTCATATATTTTATGTGTACCTTCCATGGTTTAAGAATGTACGTAAGAGAGCATTCGATCTAGTTTGATATAGTCATTTTCTGATTTAGTTAAGAAACAAAAATTATTTGGTTAAGTTTTTCGCTAAATCCTTTAAACCCTTTAACGAGAATTCTACTGCAACGGTTACTAATTGGTTTCCTCTAAGTTCCTTCAGCATAACTATTGACTACACGTACCCACAAACTCATGCTTAATTGGGATAAAAATAATGGAAAAGCTTGACGAACTCAAAAGCCAGACTGCTTTCATAAGCAACCTTTATTGGGTAATACTCATCTTCAAACAAAGCAACGTACGTAATAGTCATTATTATAAATTAAAGTAGCGGAAACCCAATCTTATAATAAAATAAAACCAGTTCGATCAACCTTTTTCCTTCAACACTTTGGCATACACTATATAGTAACTTTTTTATGCATATACACTATATTGTAACTTTTTTTTATGTATATACACTATATAGTAACTGATACTGTGTTGAATGAATGTTTTTAACAGATAATAATTAAAATCAGGAAGAAAATAAAAATTGAAACATAAAATCATGCACTCGTATGATGAATTATCCTAGACTCTTCCGATTTTATATTTGGAAACATTCTAAAACGTAACAACTTCACCCCCTCCTTATTTTCACTTTTCATACAAAGATGCTGTTGGTTATTATTTTCTATTACTTATTAGCATCACTTCCACCTCGGCAATACATAATTAAGTTTAAAATACAAAAAAGTTTGGCCGATACAATACTTGGAGAAGTATGATCTACGAGACAGAGAATCAAACAGGAGGATCGACTGCAATACTTTGCCTACTAACTTTTTTGTTGGATTTTGATAAAATTATGTGTTTATTTCGTGTTGCATTAATAAAATGATAAGCGTTAGTGTAACTGCAATTAAAGAATATCTGACACATCATTAGCTCATTTTGACTCAAATGAACATGAAATCCGTTTAAATTTAATAAATTCATCAATGTAACACCTCTTTTGTAATTGAACTTGGAATGAATTAGTCAAATTGATTTATTTAATATATTAAAACAATTACAAAAACGTAATTCAGTTTAGATTCTCTCACAACTTAAGACATGAATGCAAATTGAAACTATTTTTCCATCAAAAGCAACTTCACTGGATTAACCTTTTATATTGAAAGCAGCTTGTAATCATTTTTATTTATTTTTGAGAAGTTTTTAAATGAAAAATAATAATTTTTTCATAAACAATCAAAGCCGGGATGGTAGAATTAATTTTTTCTTCATGATTTGCCAGTTCAAATTAATGAGGAAGTATCCAATGGTTAATGAATAACTAAAGCCCCAAATTCAAGTTTTATTGACTAGGTTAAGAGAGATGGACTATTCCCTTATCCTAAAGCCCATCTTTCTTTCCTTTCTCGTGTATCAGTAATAAGCACATCTTTGCATAGTCATTGAACAGATGCCATGTGGGGAATACCTGGCTCAAAAATAGATATCCAAAGCGTCATTATTCATTGGAGACAAAATTCTGTAAAGGGCATAAACTTCAAAACTGAGAGCTGGATGTATCAAAAGACTGGATGGAATTATATCAATTTTTCCACCGGTTTCAGCAACCTGGCAATATTGATACATGGACAATCCTGTTATGTTCTCAAATGGATATATACTATGGAGGAGGAAAAGCAGATATGATAAAATGATATAACTTACACCTAAAATCAGTATACTTTAGTGAACTTTCTCTGAATTTCTATATCACTAACACTGTCAGTAATCGCAGGTGAGAATATGGCAGAATAGCTTGTCATCCTGATCCATATTTTAAGAGGAATTTAAGATGTGCTTCGCTCTTTTAGGACCAAGTCGGACAGGACCTGATGTTACCATGCCGTCCAGTTTAAAAGAATTTACAGCAGGATAACTTCCAGGATTTAGATTTTGTGCCTCATGCTGACAACACCTACTCCTAGCACTGCCCATGTGCGGATCCAGTTCGAGTGCTCTTGTGTTTCGTTGCAATTCCACGCTTGACTTTTCTCCAGGCAACCTAGTCATACGACTGAAGTTTTCTTGCACTCGTATATTCGGTAACTTGGTAGGTTTTCTGGAATCATCAAGATTGGCTGCAGCTGCAGGTCTCTTTCTGGTATTTGTGCACAGCTGATGGTCATCAAACTTCAATCTGTCAGCAACCTTATTTATGTTTATATTACCACTATTTATGGTAGAGGGTGAAACTGGAACATGTAGTGGATGACCAATTGATACTGGAGAAAGAGGAGTCGTCTGCATGGGACCTAGAGAAGAAGTCAGATGATTAGAAGGAAAGCGAACTTCTGCTGAATGATTCACAAATGGCGTAGTAAAATTATTTCCCCACAGATTTTGAGGAAAGTTTTGACTACTTGAAGCAGAAAATTGCCGAGAAAAGATCCCTGGTAGCATTTCATCTGTTGAGATTGACAACCACGATGGTGAACTTCTGTAGGGACTATCAAACCAAGATGTTTTGGCCTGTTCATTCACAGTTGGCTGCAAGAAAGGAAATCCTCCAAAGGCTGATTTTGTAACATGGGGATTTTTGTTCCTGTCATTCAGCTCACCATTGGCTACATGAGTCGAGTGACTAAAATTGCCAGGTGTAGGTAGTACCACTAATTGAGAACTCAATCCTAGAGGTTTAGCTCCAGGTATAAACTGCTCTGAAAAGTCATTGGGTGCACCATTAAATACTGCATAAGAAGTAGACTTTTGGGTCATGGGATTGAAATAAGAACTGGCATTTCTGTTGACTCCATGATTACTTTGCCGATCAATGAACTGTTGAGAGAATCCAGAGTCTGTACTGCTCATCAATATGGTGCCTTGTGCTGCTTGATTGCTTTGAATTTTTGCTGTTTGCAATACATTGTCAGCTGATATTTGTAAAGGTGAACCAGATACCCAATCCTGCTTAGAACTTCTTTCCAATAAAGAGTGATCTAAAGCAGCATATTCAGAATAATTCCTTCTTCTGGATTCCTCATCAGGCCAAACATCTCCCGCAAATTGTTGCATCTCTTGGCTGCTTCTACCAATTGGAACATCTTTACCCATCAACCTCATTGTTGGTTGGCTGGAACTTGGTGAGATATGATGTGAACCTTCTTTCAGAGAAATCACCCCATTTTCATTGTGATTCCAGACCCGGTCACATTGATTCTGTTCAATGAACGAGTTTTTCTTACAGTTCAACTCTGAATTAAGTGGCGGGACATAGTGACTGGAACACATATCTGAAGAATTAGGTCGGTTGATATCTTCTCTCTCTCTAGATTGTAACTCAGTGACAGGTAATCGGGTTGGATGATGTGGAAATGGATTAAGACCATCTTTTGGAAATGTCTTCTGAACATCATGATTCTCATTAATGCTTAAATTTTCCTGGTTACTTTGATGGAGAATATTATTAATGGGTAAGCCACTAAAAGAACCATGTAACGTACTTGATGTATCTGACTGGTTCATCCCTAAGTTTCCACTTGAACTGAAATTGATTAGGTCACCATGAGAATTGAGTGGCAAACCAAAAAAATCCGGATCCAAACAGCTATTTTTGCCACTTCCTTTCTCCCAGCCTGTATTGGGGAATGAGTTATCAATCATATCTGCAGAAAACATACGAGAAAATTGCCTGTTACCCAAGGCCTCGCCACTATTATCTTTATCTCCATAAGTTTGCAATGGAGATTCTGGTTTTTCATTTGCATTATATGAAGCAGAATAAGATGAAGAAGGCTCCAGAAATGTCTTTGTATTTTCATTTGAGTTAACAGCATCAACCTGTGGATCATCCAAGTGGTTGAACTTCCCACTGTAGCTGAAAGATCCAGATTCACACACCTGTGTATTTATACCAGACATCTCTTCTTGGACTGCTGAAAGAGGTCTAGAAATGTCAGCATACGGAGAACAATGCAGGGTATTTCTGTTCCCTCGGTAAAAAAACTGTGAATCATTATTGTCACAAACTGCCACCTTAGTCAACAATTCTGACTTCTCTTCTAACTGTTTTGACTTCTCTTGATTGATACATGGCTTCAAGAAGCTTTGTACGGTATCTTGGTCCACAGTGTTAGAAAACTGTTTACTTTCAACTATAGGGCAAACCTCCTCTCTCTTGCCTCTGCCAATATGGTCATGATTTCTGTTTGGCTCCAAACTTGCAGTTTCTTCATCACTTACAGAGGACTTCTCCTTTACTACTGAAGATGCCACCGCATCTGAAGATATCTTGAACATGGTTTCATCAAATGAATTTGTCTTTTTTGGACCAAGTATATCATCTTTGCCAGAGAATTTCACATGTCTGTCCGAGGTTGCCTCTTGATCATTATAATAGCTTTCTTCAGCACCATCTCCAATACTACTGCCACTTGACATCTTTTCAGAAACATGTTTGAAGCGGTTCTTAAGAATGCCATGAAAAGGAGATACTGTTTTTACTTGCTTTCCAACTGAATCGCAGTTTTTAACTTGTTGCTTCTTTTCTACCGATAAGCAATTTATACCTGATTTCTTTCTATCGATAGAAGGATCAACCTCATGAAGTGGAAGCATTTTATTACCGATTGTACCTTTTAGTTTTCTGGAACTATTTGCTGCACTTTGCACCATGCGCTCGTAAACATCATCCTGAGATAGACAAGATTAATAAAATTATGGATGTTATATTAAAATAAAATAAGAATAAGCTGACTAAGCTTTAGGATATGCAAAATATGAAGATAAATACAATAACACCTCTTGTAGCCTGTAGCTTTTATATCTTTCTCCTTTCTTTTCTTTTTTATGGATGTTATGTTGTAGTTTTTATAAGAAAATAAATAAAATTACAACAACAGTTTCATGTATAATGATGCCAAAATGTCTGTTTATGAAACAGACACAGTAGAAAATCAGCATTTCACATCCTTTCAACAATTCCAATCA
Organism: Glycine tomentella; assembly: GCA_007407185.1. NCBI lineage: Eukaryota > Viridiplantae > Streptophyta > Magnoliopsida > Fabales > Fabaceae > Glycine > Glycine tomentella. The sequence continues at coordinate 2,927,780 of PYAF01006068.1, read as the reverse complement.
GAAATTGTGAAAGGATTTCAATTGTCTATGACTGTTGCTACATTACAATTTACAATAACTTGATGTCCAAAGATGAATGTCTCTAAAAGTTTACTCAGACCATTGGTTTTTCAGTTTTTTTATAATTCTTGTCCCTCATCAAAAAGCTTTTTGTAAAAGATTATTGAGGCAACTTCGTTCATGCCTATATCTTGTGTCTACATAAGATAAAACGGCAAAGACGTTTTCAAATGGAATTTATGGTCAAGTAAAAGTAGATTTAATACAAAAGAACAATTTCACCATGGAAAGTTTCAAGAAACTATACAAACTATATTTCCAGCGTTAGTTATAAAATCACGATCCAAACTTCTGGATAAACAAACTCTTTTTGATTATTAAGTGAAAAAATTTTAATTTTCTATAATTAGGAAAATACTTTAGTGACATTTGAATAACACTTTTATTGGGGTTTTAAGTACCCCATCATTCATTTAATAACAAATCAAATTGAAATACATTAAGATCAACTACATGTAGAAGTTTATAAAATTGAAACAATTGAATTAAGAACGAAATTATATCATTATTTTATCATGATAAGAAATTTCAGAAACGCTTAAAACAAAATTCTTAAACTTGGTCATTTTAGTATCAATTTTCAGAAAAGGGAAACATAGAAATCTATATATGTATATATCATAAATGCATAGATCATATATTTAATTAGCCATAAAATAAACTTTGGTACTAAGAAAAACAATTGAAATTTTTTGTAATCAATACATCCCAGAAATGCTCGTAGTTAATAAATATAAGGTTATTTGAGCTTATATATTCTGGTACAAATATACTACTATTTTTAAATCTTTAACGAGTGAATATACATGAAATAACCATATATCAAGCTAGATGAATGTATAATTATATATATAAATACCAGCATGAAGAATTCATGAGGGCTTCAATTCAAAATCTTATTTATTGATAATAAAATCTATTAAAGCTTTTACGTGTTAATTGAAAGTACAAATCCCTAAAATTGATTTTACTTCACAAACAGAACGCTAAACAAGCTTGTACAATTTGGCACGAATATTTTTTTTTTTTTTATAAATTTCGTTGTAACTGAAAGCTGGGGCGTAAAATAATTATATGCTATTAAGATATCAAAAATCCGGTAAGTTGCAATTACACTTTATGATAAAATAAACAAAATTGTAAAAACAACCCTTTCTGTAACAAAATTTCTACCTTCTACAATTCCACTTTGCGAATCTTCTGTTTGAAATCACAAGAGATTACTTCTAAAAAATAATATCCAAAATGTATTTCTATAACAACATATATATTCCTATCATTGTTTATACGAAGAAGAAGCTAACGAAAAACACATGCATGGATGTAACAAATAGTATTAGGACAAACAACTATTACAGATTCCGAAATTAAACGATATCACCATGAGGTTAAAATTATTGTTGTAAAATATTTATACGATAAATATATTAGTTCGTTCTTTTAGAAAGGCAATTTAAAATGCAAATTAATTAAATTAAATTTTAAAAATTAGTGGGATATTGGATTCTATTAAAAGGGGAGGGGATGGACAATGGCAAATGCATGAATCATGATGCTTATATAATTTTTTTACTAAACTTGAGACTGCTATGTAATTGTTCACTGTTGAAACTAGAAATGCACATATCACATATGATACACCTCCGTAGAAATTTACGTGGTCCAGATAACCCCATTCGAAACCTGAGATTTCTTTAGAATCTGAATGCCGAAAAAATCTAATATATTTTAATCTTGTAAAAGAAATGGTAGGTAGGAAAAATATAGAACCAGAGTTCGAGAATTATTTTTGGAAAATATAGTATTTACTAAGATTAGTCTAGAAACGTTGTTTAAAACAATCTAGACACTATAATAAGATGCCATTACTGATACAGTAAGCACAGTCAAGTTATAAATTTCACTTCTAAGGATAGAGTTGGCTGCAAGATCATATCATCCTTATATCATCATCGAGAAACCTTCATGGCTAGCCAAGTTAAATATTTGACTACTTTACTTCCACTTTCAAATTTCGGCCAGCGTAACCACAAACTGACATTGGTTTCGGTTTTCTATTGCTTCTATATACACCTTCTAGGTTGGGTTCTAATAGACACTCACATCTATTAGATCGTATCTCAATTGTCTGCACATGTCCAAAACATGAGTCGCTAACTTATGTTGACCGATACATCCAAGTCATTCTACCCAAAAACCAACACTTTCACAATATAAAATCAGGTGTGTCACACAACGACAGAAAGTCCAAAACCATTATACGTACCATACATCACCATCCCCTACTTCACTAATACGCCATAAAATATGCCCATGCGATAATGATCTATATCAACCCAAGCCAGAGTATTCTTTTTTGACGATACAGGCCCATCTGGAAATTGCATATGCGAACATTCATCGATCCAAATCACTAAATATACACTTCTGACAGACCCAATAAATGATCTATCAAATTCTGGACCTCCACTTGCAGATCTCCCACTAGCCAAAATACGTCCAGCTGTAAGCTGCGTATAAAACCTCTCTACGTCCGAAAAACTGGCCACAAGAGATATATGAGAATCTGTTGACCTACCCATGGCACATACGATAATTCCCCCCCAAATTATTAGTTAATAGTGACGGGGCTAGAGAAACCCCTCATCATTAGACTCAGCTCTCTCTTCTACCTCGTAACCCATGAGTGGCCCCTTCTAGCTAGGGTACTTGTACTGATTATACAAACAACACACACTACAGCTGGAGCAACATTCTTGCGGGCTTCACTACCTTCTGAATCCCTTCCGCGCACGAAGGCACTTGTCATAGTTTTCCTTTTTTCGTAACTCTCCTTTCCCAACTTTTACTTGTCGCGTATTTCGCTCAAGTACTCAACCAAAAAAAAAAACACTCACTTTCGTCCACAAATAAGTGAAGCTCTCTCTCTAATCAGCTTTTTCAGCAGTAATTTTATGCAGAAAAAGCAAGACATAGAGTAAGGAAAGCTATAATCCCATGGCGTAAGAAACTACATCAACCCAAAATCTACAGTGTCGGGTAATATTTTATGCGCAAATTCCATGAATTTGTATACTTATCAGCCAAAAATTAGCTGCAAATCGCGGAAACACAGCAAATAACGGAAGATTAACTTATATTTTATGAGACACAAACCACATACCTTGTTGTTCCCAGTTCGTCCGTTGCTGAAGACATTCTTTTTCTTCTTCTTCTTCTTCTTGCTCGCAACCGTCCGCTTCTCATTGTTCACGAACCACACACCACTATCGCCGTGCTTCTCCACCTTGCTTTTCTTCTTCTTCACCTTCTTCAACTTTTTCTTGTTCCTATTCTTCATCGTACTCTTCTTGTTCTTAATTACCGAAGCAACGGGAGTAGCAACAGCAGCAGAAGGAGCAGGAGTGGCGGCACTAGTTGAACCTCCACCTGAAAAGCCATAATCGGATTTCTCCTCATCTTCTTCCTCAACCTGAATCGCTTTCCTTTTGCCGGCTTCGATCGGTGGCGCCACCGTAAGAATCTCCGCGATCGAGCGCTTCTTCGGCGCCTTAGGTATGGGCTTGCAATTAACCGTCGACCTTCTCATCTGCCGCCGTTCCTCCCTGACAGCCTGCGCGAGGCAACCGTCTATGTGTGCGTTTACTGCCGTCACCGTGGCGGCGTTGAAATCTCGACAAACAGGACACACCATCTCCATCTTCTCCTCCGAGGAATCTCCTTGGTCTGATTTCGCCGACTCGCCGCCTCCGCGCGTGGATCTCAGCGCCTCCAGCCGCCGAGAAAGCCACTCGAACTTCGTAACGGTAATCGAAACATCGTCCGCCTCGCCCTCGCGGAAGGGCCAGAACTTCAACACGCTCTCGATTTGCGGCGGCGGCTGAGGCTGCGGCTGTGGCTGTGGCGGTTGTGGCTGCTCCTCAACCTTGAAAATCTCGGCTATGGAACGCTTCTTCGGCGGCTTCGACTTTGACGACGAAGATTTCAAATTCATAATCCTCATGTGGCGACGCTCCTCTCTCATCGTCTGCGCGAGGCATCCGTCGATGTGCGCGTTCACCGCCGTGAGCGTCGCGGCGTTGAATTCGCGGCACACCGGACAAACCATCTCCAGTTTCTCATCTTCGTTGTTATTATTGTTGTTCGCCGCCGAGGAGTCGGAAGGAGGCGCGGATTTCTCCGATTCCATAGATTCTGCAGATTCCTCTTCGCTGCAATCTCCGTCGCCGTCGTCGTCATCGGTTCTAGAAACTTCCGCAGCAGAAGGCGGAATCTCCGGATTTTGAGCGCGGCGGTCGCTGGAATCGCCGGATCTAGGGCACAGGTTCATCGGCGGAAGCCACGACTGAACCTCCTCACTTGATACGTCACGTGAGGAGGTGGATGCGAACGGCCAGCACTTGAAAACGTCGATGGACCTCATCTTGGATGTGTAGTCCCTGCAACAGCAACACCGAATCAAAACCTATAAAGCGCGCTTCTATATATTAGTAAAACCAAATCCACAAACAATAAATAATAGAAAAATAGATTTACCTTATGGAGAATCCATCAAACATAGCCGCCATGATCAGTGATTACAAGAAGGAAGAGACTACGAAGATGAAGAAGAGGAAGAGGAAGCAGAAGACTGAGAAAAGAGAAACATCGATGATTATGATTAGATGAGAGAGAGAGAGAAAGAGAGAGAGAGAGAGAGAGTAATCAACGTTTTGCGCTCTCACACCAGAGGAGGAGGAGGAGGAGGAATAGGAGAGAGTGTCGTGTGTAGCTGTCTGCTTGCTTTTCCCTAATTTATGACTGAAAGGGACGTATGAGAGAGAGAGAGAGAGCTCTAAAGTGACGACAGATACAGAAGAAACGAAGGTGAGAGAATATTTTATTAATTATTAATTAAACTCGTATTAATTATTTAATTAAGACATGTTTTATTATAATGTTAATGTTGGTGCTTGTTACTGTAATTGATTTTGGTTGATTAATTATTTTATTATTGCTAATCAACTCTTGCGCTTTATTCTTTTCTTTCCATGCATATTATTTTCATCTTAAAAAATAATAATTAAGTTATTGCGAATTGTGGGTGTTGCCTTGCTGGTGGCTGCTGCGCCGAAGGTTAAGCGATGATAGTATAGTTAAAGGGGCCGTATAATGTATATTGTATGGTAGTATTTGTTAAATGCTAATGTTAGATTTGTAGTATGATCATAGTCTTATATCAAACAAAGATTCTGCTCTAAGACCACAAACAATCCACCATACGCGATCACCCACCAATCCACGCGCTTTCCAAATTACTTACATTCTTTTGTTTTTTTTATACAATTAACGCGTTATTTTTCATGGTTTTGAGGTCCACTTAAATAATAAGAAATAAATATATATAATTAAGAACTAAATGATAAATCATGTGACATTATACATTAAATAATAAGTACTACCTTAGGAGAAACTCAAATTTCAATTACTACTCAATCTTTATGGTTCTTCCTTTTTTTAAAAAAGATGTGTACAGATAGGAGAAAATAACAAAAGAAAAATTGTTTTTCTTCTTTTCTTCTAATGAATACATATTCAAATATACACTTGAGGGTTAAGAGGGTCTAATTTAGTTGGTTAAATAATAATATGAGTTATTGTAAATCATGTCTTTAATTTTTACTTATAAAAAAAACATACACTTGAGCAATTAACATTTTTATCTTTTTCTTTTTTTTCTGAGAAATGAACATATTTATCTTTTCATGCGTAAAATTGAACCCGTTAGTCGTCAAATTCTTATGGGTGTTCGTGTTTGTTGTTTAATAGTATATCAGTGTTCTTCGTATGAAAATGATTTGTCCTTTGAGACACTTCAAAATATTTAAACATTTTATTTACTTTTCCTAAATATTTGATGATCACTTACTAAATTTGAAACTAAATAGTTGCCTACAAGTTCACTGAGTGAGAGATGCTTCGATATGAGTCCAACGCCATCCATTGATTCATTCATCAATCAAATTAGGCCATGGCATACAATTAAGTTATGATGGTGAGGGAGGCAACAAGGAAGCAATTAGAAGAAAGGAATAACTATTTTGATTGGGGCAGAGGGAATTCGAAATCGCAACTAATGCCTTTTTTTGTTAGTTTTTTTTATTAATTTTTAAGTTAATATGTTTGTTATTTATAGTTGCAACTTTTATATTTTTTTAAAAATAATTAGAATACACGTAAAAATATTTCACATTATTATTTAATTACAATTATCATATATGATTACAATTTTAAATTTAATATAAAAAATAGAGTAAATTTTAGAGACTTACATCACTAAGGCGATCTACTTCGACTTAAAATGTCGAAAGTCTAAGATAATCAAGAATACCTATAATAAAGTCCACTACAAGAGATCCATAATTACAAGATAAGTTTGATACATTTTAGAATAGGGGAGCATGCATTAGCCTATGGGTGAGTACCCATAGTTATTGATAAAAATAAAATTTGTTGGATTTGAGTTTTTTTTTACCAACTATATATGCAACAAATTCAATTTTAAAGAATGAAATTAATAAAAAAAAATACGCTTCTATAAATGTGCATTTTACATACTATCTTTAAAAAGTTATCTCAAACAACTATTGTCCTATTTATATACTTTACTTTCCTAGTTGTTTATCAATTTCAACAAATCCTATTATAATATTATTTTTAAATTAAATTTAATAGTTTTTTAAAATAACTTATCAATAGTTAAATAATCTATAAGGATTGACAACTTCAATTTTGAGAAAGAAAAAAAACATTTTTTATCCTCCTCTTATCATCTTGAATCTTTTGAGCATTATTTATGAGATTTTAAAATGTTTTTTCCTTTAAATACACAAATCTACATGCATTACTATGTAAATTTTAAAAAAGTAAACTGGATCAAGGCCAAACTTTACTTTCAAAACAATTACTATTGTCACATCACAATTATTCTCTTATTTTCCAATAATTACATAATTAAATAATTAAACAAAAAAATATGTTTATAAAAGCGATATAAAACATTGCAAGAGTTAGTGTAGTTTATAAAACTATAATTTAATCTTTTCTCGTATAAATTTGTTCTCTCCATCTAATTTTATTCATTGAAAATAAAAGACAAGGCATGAGAAAGAATGAACAAACTCATACATGAAAAAAAAAAAATTGATGCTGTTGTTTATAAATTTTCTCACTACAAATATAAATAAAAACTAAAGTAAAAATAATGTAAAATTTAAAAAATGAGAAGATAAAAGAGAGAGAAAACCTACTTATATATTATAAAAATAAACATTTGTCTTGTGCATCGTGGAAGTTAAAATATTAGTTATAGTTAAATTAAATAAAAAGTCAAGTAGTTGCAAACTTATAGTGATCGTTTCCATTCATCTGAGGTGAATGTCTACGGATTTTATAAATTTCAACATTCAAGTTTCAACCTTATTGTATTATGAAAAGTGATATTTATAGGAAACAAAAATTCAAATTTTTAATAATTATTCCTTAATAAAAAAAATGTTATCACTGTTTTTGACAACTATCGATAGTCACCACTCACCATTTGTAACTATCTCAATAACTTTGATTCTTTTTACTTTTAAATATTTGTTTCTAGTTAAATTGGTTTTCAAAAATATACACTGCAATACTTAATAGAAATAATTTTAATATTAATATATGCACGGAAAAATCTCTAGGATTACTCTTTAAAGCATAGCTTAATCCTTGATTAAATACTTTAGATGTACTCGATCGAGACCTTAAAAAGAAATGGTCTAAGACAGGACGCATGCATGTTGGTCGCAGTTGAATAAGATGTATTCAATATGGACATTTGTACATAAAATATACCTGGATAGAATGCATCTAAATTGGACAAATTTAGATATATAGAGCTCAACTCGTTAAGATTAAGATAAATGATAATTAAAGCTAGCTTGTAAGAAGAAATTGTACATTATAATTATCCAAAGATGTATATAATCCTCTAAAAATGTAAGTTAGTTTACAAATTTAGTTTTCATCAGTTTTCATTTTTATTAATTGACCATAATACTTTTTACAATGTTTCTTCAAAATCACTGAATAAGGTGGGTGTGTGTGTATTAGTGCATATATATAAAAATAAAAATAAAAATGTCTAACTTCATGGTTATTAATTATTTTGACGAGTTCACTCCAGATAATCAACTAGCTGTGATGAGTAAGAGATTAATTGATTTGTCAAAATATTTTTTGTCTTTTTCTTATTTATTATTTTTCTTAAATATGGATTTATAATTTTTTAATACGAACTTTTTTATTTTATTTTTAATCTATATTCTCATTTTTATTTATACTTTCTTAAATATTCGGTATACGAGATTAAGATAAGACCTATTATGATTCACTGAATGTGATTATAAATTTATAACTTCTAAAAACACTTGTATATAAGAAAATCTTCTAAAAACATTATGGTAGAAAAATAATTTCTTAAAATATTCTCATTCAACATGAGCCTTTAGATTTACAATACAGAACTAGACTTAAACTGAAAACAAGGAATTATTTGATTCTTTTATAATTTTTTAAATAAGTTTTAATTTTAAATTAAGAATTAATCTCATAGTTGTCATAAAAACTCAAAAACTTATATAGATATTTGAGATTCCATTATATTAGAGAACCAAAAATTTTAATTACAATGATTAAAAAAACAGTTTGAGGTTAGAAAATAAAAAGAAAAAAAATAAGTTTGTCTTTTTAATTTTAAAATTAATTAATAAAAATTACCACCATATCATAAAAAAATGATAAATGATCAATTTCGTCTTTGTACTTTACATTTGTTGTGTAAATATATCGATAATTTAGTCTTATCGTGAAGTTTCATCCGTTTCTGTTAAGGTTGGGTGTCAACTTGACACATCCTTGAAGATGTGACAAATCCACGTTTGTAGGAGATGTTTCACATCAACCACAATATTTTGGACTAAAATGCTAATGATTTATTCATTTTAAAATTTATAAAGGTAATGAATATTTTAAGAACATGAGACTCTTCTTCCTAATTTCATGATAATATTTTCTTCTGGAACAAAAAAAAGGTACCTAACGAATATAACTTAATGACAAAATAGTTCATGATAATATTGTGAATTTAAAGACGCACATGTATCATGGATAGTAAAAAAACATACATAAGGTTAGTCTCTAGAGTCCTAGTAACATTCTTCACCCTCCACGTACATACTCCAACACCCTTGCATCATTTCAGACAAATCGACCTTTGTGGTGCAACAAAAGGTGAATCTTTTCAGACATTCAGTAAAAGGAAACACACAAAATAGAGTCAAAAGAAGAAGGAAACAGAGCATCTTTGTATCAATAATGAAATTTGTTCATTTTCATACCTAAAATAGAGCATCATTGTTTCAATACATCAAAGCATCATCAAAAAATCCTAAACCCTAACACATGTTTAATCCCTTGTTTGTCTACAATAACGAAAAAATAGGAAAAAAAATCTAACAAAAATGACGACCACATGGAGAAATGTTACAAAAATGAAGGTCATCAATAAAGTCCAGCCAAAAAAAAAAACATCTTACCTTACGAAGTTGCCTTCCATCTTCAATGCATAAGAAGAACTCAAACGAAAAGAATGAATATCAATGATGCAAAGACAAGAAAGAGCAAAGCAAAATTAGCACCCACTATTCAACCTCTTTCTTACAAAATAAAAAGGAAGAGGATACATGGTGAATAAAAGGCAAAAACACACACATACTCCAATCGACATTTTGGTCCACACATACTTGGTCTAATACATGACTTTCACTTCCACTATGTGGATTTGTCACGTCGTCTTTCATATGTCACATTGACAAAAACGTTAATAGAAATGAATGAGACATGATAATAAAATTAAATTGTCAATACATTTATATAATTGTAGACTAAATCAATCATTTTATAGAAAAAATTAAATTGACAATTTGTGTAAAGTACAGAGACCAAATTGGTCATTTAGCCTAAAAAAAAGTATATATACATGAATTACTCGTAATTTTTAGGAATAAATTGATCATTTATCCCACATCTCTTATTACTATTTTTTTCTAACGTTGTAGTACTATTCTTGGGAACAGAAAAGACGTGGAATGGAAGTATCGTGAAGCGCGTGAAAGGGACGAGTTGTGTGGTGTCGTGTGTGGCGATGCTTAGAATATGAGGCGCCCCCACTAACACACACAGTCACACAGTTTCTTGCAGCGCGCATCATTTTGACTTTAAGACCTTTTGTTTGTTTAAACTTTAAAGTAACGTACACCGCAAATTACCAACTTCTCCAACACACGCTCTTTATCTTTAGCATGTTTAAACCAAACTATAAGATGCAGCCAAACACTCTCACTTTTAGTTCAAGTAGATATAGTTTCTTTTCTTCAAGATAAATATGTTAGATAAAATTATAGTTGGGTGATAGTAAATATAACTTTAAATATCAATTATAATGTGATCTAAAAGTAAACTATTGTTATTACATAAAGTTATAATTTATAATCCATAATGAATCCAAAATATTTCATGATTTGTGAACACTCAATCATGCATAAATTTTACGAATTAATAGTATAAAGAACTTGTGTATTAGTATTCAACAATAATAAATTAACATATATGATAAATTGTTAATTATTTTAATAAGTATCTCAAATTTTCTACTTGATTGATGATGTAATTTTTTAAAAAATATTATAAGTATTATTTGTAGGAAATGATTTTATTCAAGTTAAATAAAATTTAACAAAATTATTTTTGAATTTAATTTAATTGCAATTGCATAACTAAATTTAAATTTAAAATTGTTAATTAAATTAAAACAATTCTATGTCGATTAATTCACATGTTAAATAATATTAAGCTTAATATTTATATTTTATTTTGAGAGTTTTATAATTATGGATTGATAAAATTAAATATTATTAATTATTTAATCAAGTCTCACTGTTATTATAAATTTTAAAATAACTGTGATTGCCATTGAAAGAGTGTATAAACTATTATTTTACATGATAATTTATAAACTCCTATTTGAATATAATTACTGTGAAGAATATAGTTGGGGCGTGGCAATCTGGCATAATGATACACGAAGTGACTGAAAACATCATAGATGCATGCGGTCAAAGAAAACGACAAGAAGGTAGGACCCACCCACTAATGATAATGGTATTCCTGTCGTGTAGTGCACAGATTATTCTCTTTCTCTCTAATCTCATCTCACTTTGGTAACTTGGTTTTGTTTGCATCATGCCTAGCTTCCAATTTCCAACACCCAAATGCAATTTTCGGTTCTTACCTCTCTGTTTCCCTCTACACTCCCGAATCCTCCTTACTCATCTGGTATGTGCCTATAATCATTATAATATATAATTTCCTCAAATTAGTCTTTATTCTAGTTTGGAAAGTCTTCCATGCATTTTCAATTTTATATATTTCTATTTCTTTAGCATATAGAGCTTACTTACTGATTTCATGATTCATGATGTATATTTTTTGTTACTCATTTTATTATGATACCTGCCCCTATCCTTAATCAAGGGATCATTTCAGTAAAGAAAATGAAATATAATTTAATATTCGGCTGGAGTATGGACTTGGTGATAAAAATATATATGGACTTGCTGTTTTAGCTCAGCACTTTTTCTGGAAGAGCTTAAATATATATATATATATTGTTTTTTTTTATTTTCAATTTTTGTTTGAGGAGTAGGAAGTAACACAGTGGTTTGCTGATTTTCACTCCCAAAATGAGCAAAGCAGGTGTCAGGTGATTGGGTTGAAATTTTTTGTTATTTTTGAAATTTCAACCTGATTTTGGATATTTTTTCAGTTGATTTTTTTTTTTCCTTTCTCTTCCAATGATGTTTTCTTTTTCTTCCTGTAACAGATTGAGGATCAGATTCAAGTGCATCTTATTGTTGAAATCATTTCCTGTTTGCTGATCCTGGCTGATGGAGAAGTTGGAGGAGATTGATATTCAACCTTTGAAGGTTGTTGAAACAGAATCTACAGTCCAAGCACCCTCCAAGAGAATTGAAGGTTCCCAAGTCACTGCTAATTGAAACCTCCACAACCGAGTCCGAGGATCAAACAACTGCAACACAATATACAGCAAGAAGGTAACAAGAAATTCCAACTAGACCTCCATCATGAGTATGGAATATTTTACTGACATTGTTTTATGCATTCAAATGGGGGATATTAGAGGAGTGTTAGCAATACACTCTCTATTCCCTATACGATGGTTAATTAATGAAAACTACAAAATTATGATTGAGGCAGATGAGCAAAGTTTTGTGAGTTTTGAATAAATTTTAATCCATAATAAAGAGTATATTCAAAAGAGTCTGTTACTGACAGACATTTCTCAATGGGGAAATATAAATATAAGTCACAAATGAAATGCATGAGATTAAGTTTGCTTCAGACAGGAACAAGAAATTGAAAAATGATTGGCATTTATTTATTGAGGCAATGCTAGATTTTTTCTGAAGCTCTTCGGGGATCATAATTCATAAGTAAACCATGTTGTCATTCCAACCAGAAAGAAAAGATGAAGGAGATGGTTGCTGTTTGCTTTGATAATTGAATGAACAATTAATGCAAGAGAGGGATAGAGTAGGATAGCAATCATGGAAGAGCTACCCTTTAGGTTTGTGTGAAAGCAGAAGGATTTAGATACAACTTGAGTGTTGTTCAGCTTTTATTGAATGTTCCATCCAGGATGTACAATGACAACCAGCAAGGGAACAGTTTTAAAATTTACATAAATAAAAACATAAGAAAGGGCTTATTATCTCTTATGTAAATTACCTTGCAAAATGTAAACCTTACTACTGATTGTTGGACTGAACGTGGATGCAAAATCTGAATTTAATTATATGTGCATCATTTCCCCCTTTATAGATAAAGAAGTACACAGTCCACAAGAGGATTATGATGAATTTGTTAAATTCCTACTGAGTATTGACAAAAGGAGGGGGTGACTCTTAAGTTAATTTGACTATAGAAATATAGTGAGATTAAAAATTTGACTAATTGTACAAAGATGAAAAGCAAATATCTTGTGTCTGGGGTGTTCAAATAAGGTGGAATTCCACCTTGATGTTAGAGTATGCTTTTAAATTACAAACAACATTTTAGAGACTTGAAGATCAAGGCAGTCAAGATCGTAATTTTAGGTAGGATCGGGGGAGGGGTTGAAAGATCGTAAATCAGGGATCGTAGGATCGGATCGAGATCCTACTATGAAACTATAGAAGGAAAAAAGTGGGTACGGAAAGACTGTAAATAGCAATTTCCTATATTAAAACTTAAAAACCCATTTTAAAAATACAATATCAAACTGCAGAA
>PYAF01006068.1:2875175-2914198 GCA_007407185.1 Glycine tomentella | reverse complement strand
GGCAGCTGAGCTGGGCTTTTAATCCGCACGAAACAGGATCGGAGGGGATCGTCGATCCCACGATTACACGATTAAGATCGCGATCTTGCTGCGATCCTACCCGGCGGCGATCCCACCTGCGATCCGGCTCGGTTTGCTCGGGAAAAATCGTGGGATCGTACGATTGTACGATCCGGCTCGCGATTTTAACTACAATGTTGAAGATACTAATGAGAACTATTTGTTTGAGTTTTAGGTGTAAAAGGATCTTCCAGAGATCTAGTTATTGATGATTGATGACATTAAATCCATGGATATAGCAAAATGAAACGAAAGCATGAGAACTATTAATTGGGGAAACTTAATTAGTTACTTAATGCTATTTGTTTATACCAAGTTTTTGTGGGACCAAAGGTATAAAATAAACTTTGTTGAGTTTCTTTAATTTGCTAACTGTATGGTTTTGAACTGCAAAAGCATTGACTTCCAATAATGTGAAAGAAATATTAACCTCATTGTTTGAGCATTATTTCTTTTATTGTGAGGTAGTAGCTCAAGAACTCAACGCTCTGAGTTTCAGTTTTGTTAACTCCTTGACAAGTGTACCAATTCGTCCAAGTAGTAGTAAAACGGTAAGATCAAGTGTCAAAATCCACATAAATTTTAACTGTACTCAGAGTTTGTATATATCTAATTTTAAGCTAATAAGTTACTAAACTAGATACTTGTCAAGTGATAATGCAGAAATGTAAAATTCAACCATAAATAAAGATAACAGGGTAGAACACACACAAGAGACAGAAAAACAAACGCTTGGAGGTGTAAATTGTCGTTTGGTGCAGATTTTCGTGGACGTGTTAGTTGTTTGACCTACCAAAATTACTTTTGATGCAATATTAGAGATTTTTCGCCATTTAACGTTATTCCGACTATTACCTTCATCCTCTAAATTACTCTAACCATGATTCCTCATGTAAAATAGCTTAAATTACCTAATTTCAGTCCTAATCCCTCAAGAACTACATCAAATAATATGTTTTAAGAGTAAAGATACATAATTAAGGCTAAATAACACCATTCTATCCCTAAACATGGATTACCTAGAAGCTCCTTTGAGTTCTTAGGGTGCAAACATTTCCCAATGATTAAAACCATATAACATACATGTGAATGGGTGATCAAACCATAAACTAGGCAATAAACTCATAAAAGAAACAATAATATTGAAATAACATAAAATGGATAGTAAAAATCATCACATCAAGAGTGTTTGGTTGCCTAGCCCCCAATAATAGGTCATTTAGCCTCTCATAGTCATGAGAGACTCACAAATACAAAATGAAGCGAAGGAAATGGAAGAAGAAGGGCTCCAAGTGCATTCCCTTTTGTGCCCTACTATTTGTCCCTTAACAATACAGTGCTCCCCCTTTTTATTCTTCAAAATGCTACATATTCATGTTTTTCAAAAATGAATGTGTTAAACCTGCATGTGCGCTCTGAGCGCACATGCAAAGTCCAATTGACTTAAGTGATCACGCGTTAAGCCTCCAATTGCGCACTCAACGCTCATGCACAATACAGCTGGCCTTTAGTTTGGCTTCTCGCACTGAGCGTGCACTGGCATGCTGAGCGCGATGCTCAAATTCTTCATACATCTTCCATTCTTGTGTTGATATGTCCAAAAACTTTACAAAATAGAATAAAACACTATAAAATTACTAACTTTAGCATTCTTAAGATAAAAACTCAAAAAAATCTAAATTCTTATGTTTTTAAGTCAAAAGAAGCATCAAAAGAGAAGAAATTAGGCAATTGCTATGTCATTTAAGTGCGCAAACTAAGCATGCATAGCAATTATCAAGTTCCTCATACTATGGATTATGGAGCCTTCAAGGAAGACATTCATTTATATATATATATATATATATATATATATATATATATATATATGGATTTTGCTGAATTAATGAGTAAGGAATATCTATTTGAGAACAAAAATGAAAACGAAACCAAGAGAGGAATCATCTGTAAATCGGAATTTATTAATTGGTTGAAGATAATCTCTTACAAATATCTTGTGCTTCTCATGATAGCAAGGGATGTTCTACTTGTCCCAATTTCCGTACAGTGGTTGATGTGATCCTGTCAACTTTTTTCATGAGAAAACCTCTGTAGGTGCATGTATAAAGAAAATCATTGGGAGTCTAATTAATAAGGGTGTAAGCATTCCTTTGTGCTTAAAAGTTAAAACTGGTTTTTGTCTATATTACTACCAAATGATATGTAAGGAGAGACAAAGTGGTAGTTGAAACTGGTCATGGTAATATCATAACACTGTTAGTTCATTCTTGAACAGCACCAATATATACAAGAAATAAGACAGGTAGCTTTCTGGATCAGGAAATCTGATCACGCTAATTACTCAATAAACAAATTGTAGGTTCATTCACATTTATGCATTGTGTGTTACTCGATGCACTAATTGTAATCCTGATTATTTAGCTTTTATAGGTTGAAGGAAAGAGGTTCTAGGCTACTAGTTTGATGAGAACAGCTTATTGAATGAGTCATGAGTGGTTGTGCTTGCCGGTTATGATATAAATTGTTGGCATCTAAACCTATTAGATTTCAGTGTTAGTAACATAGTTCATGCTGTTAGGCTGTGTTGCTGCTGCCTTTAATTACACTATAAAGGTTTTAAATTTCTTGCTGCAGGTTCTGATTTTAATTTCTGTTTTTAGATTTTATGTTTGTAGTAGCTCACTAACTACTACAAAGAAGTTGGGTTATCTTTTGATAATATTAATTTGGTTTCACATCACATTATGCTTTATGGTATGGTAAAGTCATATTATTATTTTTTATTTATACTTTTGTGAATTAACATTAAATTTTCCCCTCAGAAAAAGTTACAATCTTATATACATTTACAGGAAATATAAAAGAAAGTTTTTTATGCAAGAGTAAGAGAAATGAATATTGAGTTATTAACCATTGGATTTTATTATAGATGGTTAAGATTAGAATATAAAACTGACGTCATTTTTTTAAATGGTCATGTGATGTTAAGAAACTTTTCATCTTAATCATCATATGACTAAGATTTGCTATATATGCAACATATTGTGACAGCTAGCTGCAATCTATTAGAAAAATAAGTCAGACGCACGAAATGCCATTGAGGTAGCTAACAATCAACTCAAACTCCTTTACTTTGCTTTTGTAGTATAAAATTTGAATTAATTACTTTAACTTGTCATCTATGTTCGCCTGTGTCAACTATTGAAACAATTTCCATCAATTAATCTACGCACTTAGTGATCAATAGCTTTTCGTTAATTAATTTAAGTTGTGTTTACTTAAGCATTGTGTCAACCCAGATCCGCATTATTCAGAAGCAAGATGATGTAGTTTATGCGTCTTTTGGGTTATTGGATGTGGTTTCCACACAGTTAATACAGATGACGCAGGTGATTTCAAACACAATAAGTTTCTTTGTAGGTAAAAAGTATATTATGATAAAAAATATTCTCAATAAAATATTTAATTGTCCTAATTATACTCCTGACTCCTCTTTATACTTAAGAGTTCAAATAATGAGTAATTATAAATAAAGTTACAGGACCATGTTTCCTTTATCTAAGTTTTAATCAGTGACAAATAGTTTTGAGCATCTTACCATTGACTTTTAACACTTGAAAAAAAATGAAAATCTGAACACTTTCACTGTCAGATTTAGAAGTTTATTCAAACTCATTATTTTATGAAGTCTCAAATGATAGTAGGTGTCTAAAATTGGCCATCAATAAAGCTGAATTGAGAATTAAGAAAAATTACTCGTGATATACTCATTTACAATAAAATGAACACCTATCTCTTGAAAAAAAATAGTATAACTTTTGACAATAAAAAGTATTATAGTTTAAACATCTATGAAATAGACAAAAGAGTGTAATTTGAAGTAATAAAAGATCAAAAAGAGTATTTATAAAATTACAACCCCAGGTAATTAAGAGGGAGACAAAAGTAACTGTGCTAAGACAGCTCCCAAAATGGCACTCAAGTAGGAAGTTGTAAGCCAAAATGGGCCTACAGACAACGAGGTTCCCTCTCTCTTTCACTCTCCACATGACACACTTTTCTGACTTACATAAACAGTAATTCTTCACTTTAATACTATTAAGCATGTTTAAGATGTGGGTGAGCACATGATAACTAAGAATGAAGTTAACAATTTCCATATACAAACAAATGAGACACCGAAACCGAAGAAAAAAATTTAGATATATATTAGCTAGCTTCGATATCTGTCTCAACCTACACATCGAATTCACTTCTTTGTTACCACTTAAGTTTGTTTCTGAGCCAAGCTTGTGTTGTCAGGTACACAAATGGCTCATGAACATAATTTAGTAATTAATTATAATATATTAATTAATAATGAAATATATTTTTTTACAGTGTAATTTAATTTAATCCTTGGTTTTTAGTATATAATTGAAAATCATTAACTATTGTAGTAATTATTTCAAAAATCTTATTTAAATAATGTCTAACTAGTTGATAGGAATAGCATAAAGATCAGTGTATCAAATTAATTAAATTATTAAGATCTCTCAAAAGTGGCATTGTCTTTCTTATTACTACTAAGTTATTGATCCTTTTCTTTTCATTTGTGTCTGGTGATCGCTTTAAGGTTCACTGTTTGATTCAGATCGTACTAAAGCAGAATATACGGTTGTAACATGTAATGGTGTCAGGTGTGTTGTTGCAGCAGTTAATTTTACGTGTGAAAATTAAGAATGAAGGTAACACTAGTATGACAATGATTGGTGTTTCAGAAACGTGGCACCGTTAAATTTAAAATTGTAGCACTTATAGTTTTTAAGTTTTAACATAGAATAATAAGAGGGGAAAGCTTGGTAATGCTAATTTTCACTTCAACCCTCATTAATTAAGATGTAGTAGTATTTACTTTATCTTTCATCTTATTTATATTTTTTTAAAACTAAATCACCTCAGTTTATCCCACAATGAGTGGACGTATATATTTATCCTTTTCATTTAAGGCCTAAATGAAAGAATATCATATGATATGTAGTTTTAACTATCAAACAGGATTGATGTCTCCCTCTAGGTCTGGATACAAATCAATAAAATCACTTCGTGATCAAATTAACTAACATCTCATTCAATTTATTTAAATTACAAAAGTTCATCTCATTTAGCCTTATACTCCTTATTTGGAAAAGAAGCAAAAAGAATAATATTGAACGTGTTATTTTTTGTGCTGCCTAATGCTTATTGTAAAGTCTAGACAGTTAATTTAAACAAGAAAACAAGAGAGAGAGAGAGATTAAGCCTGTATTTTGTTATACATCAAATACATGAGAAGTGGTATTTTCACATCAATGGCATGAAAGAAAAATAGAAGCTACTAATATTTATGGGCATGTGTAGGTATAAATTTCTTTAAAAACACTTTTAGAAGAAGAAAGTAAGAAGAAAAAAATAAAATGGACTTTTTCATAAGTTAAAATGAATTTTTCATTAGCTAATTTGTAAATGTCATCTCATCTTTTAAAGAAATTATATTGGTGAATTTCTAAAAATTAGTTAATGAAAAATTTATTTTTATTTATGAAAAAATTCATCTCCTATTTTTTTTTCTTATTTTCTTCTTTTAGAAGTATTTCTAAAGAAATTTTCTCAAATAGGTTCAATAGCTCCTACTTGAGATCAAATACTGATAGACAAGTGATAAACATTAAACCAAACAAGCAGTAAGGAAAAAAAGAAAGCAACAAACCTTCAGCCAATAAAAATTCAACTTCCATTTTCAAGTACCTGTATATATGTGAAGGCGATAAAATTAAAATGACTTCAATTTTGAGTTTAATGAATATCCACTGTTAACATAAATGATATTTAAATTAATGTCTGATGTATTGATATATCATTACCTATTATCATATTATCATATCATCTTTTATTCATTAAAAAAAGTACCAAATGTATTGAGTTTTAGTGTATAACTTCTATTAATAGAATATATATATTTTTTTATAAGCATATAGAAAATACATATTTTTTTTATAAGCATAAAGAGAATACATATTAATTATTTTCAACATAATTAAATTTTTGAAAAACATCAGTTAATTTCTTAAAAAGAATTCATTGATTGTCCATGCCCAAATGCGAGCAGGAAAGCAAACATTGATTCTTAAATTTTGAATTTATATATTTTCAGATTTCAGATAGTCTGTTAAAAATTAATTACGAGCAGGTAAGCAAAAATACTTTTTGGGTACAAATTATAGGGAAAGGTAATCCCATCCTTATTCTGGTAGTCAAAGTTGTGCTATGCTTCTGTGGGGGAATAACTTACAGTGGATCATGTTTTTGTTAAATTTTTAGCATTCAAATGCTACTTTGAATTTAGAACTTTGTGCAGTTAAGAGACTAATTAAGTTTTATATATACAACACATAAATTTATTTGAGAGGAATCAAATTATCTGTCACTCAAACCAAAAACCATTAAATATTTCCTTTTACTCATAACGAAACCCATAAGTCCTATTTGCAACCCAACCTAAGTTGTAAAATGTACTAGGCTCATGGGATGCAAATATCTAAAATATTTTTCTTTTTCAAAGTTGACTAGTGGAAAGTTTTTAAAGTTCGAGTTAGACTTCAATTTATGATGTCCTTTTCTTCTAAATTTTTTAGGAAATAAGTTAACAACGTTATCAATTTTTGAATTAATGATAACATAAAAAATTACATTATTATTAATAATAAACTAACATATAATAAAATTATTAATTTTTATAATATTATTTTTAAAGTGATATTAAGGTAATTTTTAATTAGTTGCCACGTGACAGTATAAAAATATTTACATTAACAATGTATAAAAAAATCAAACCCATTAACAAATAATTTCTTTTTTAAATAAAAGGTTGAATTATGAAAAAGAAATATAAAAATAGGTAGTGCCAACGGTCAAAATGCTGTCTTATTATATCCATTGTCCAATGTCCATAATGCTTGTAGACTTGTTTGCGGTATTGCAGTTGCAGCAGCATATGGACACATTTGTTACAAACCCTCGGAATGGCACTGAACCAACCTAGACATTAGATAGGTCAAAGTATGCGACAACATGCACAAAACATTGCAAAAGCAGATCCCGGCTTAAAGGTGTTCCCAGACTACTAAAAATTATAGTGGAAACAACACAGTTTGTTAGAAACTAGACAACAAAATTTGATTGCATGTAACAAAATGACCCTTTGTCTGTTATCCTTAAAAATTCTTTCATGATGTAAGTGTATACAGTAAAAGGATTTAATTTAATTGATTAAACAGTTATTATAAAAAAATTTATATCTATCTTTGATTCAAAAAGATAAAAAAAAAATATGTTTGAGTTTTTCCTAAAAGAGACAAATGAAAAAACATTACTCAATTAAACCAACTAAACCAAATAGGCTGGGTCGTACATGTCATTGGCAGCTTGTATCTATCAACATCGTCCTGCATTCTGATTCGCAAGGTTGTCTTTTATCAGAATAATTGGCAGCAGCATCATTACTGAGGAAGAAACTAGGAAGCAAAACATTGCCACTTAGCTATATTGCAAAGACAATTTTCGTTGTTTTAATTTTGCAGCAAAAATCTTCGTATTTACAAATATTTTTATATAGATGGATGAAAGCAAACAAGATAACATAAGGATCAGTGTTAAAAAGTAAAACTGTTCACCGGTCCAAACAGGTACTCAATTCCCTTGAGGCCCACACATGAGAATAGGAGCAACGACATGATACCTTCTTTATTGAAAAAGAACAGCGTCTTAACAATATATGCCTAAAGTTAAAATAATATTTTAAAAAGATAAGGCTTAGAAAAGAACAAACTTTTTTTATAAGCAAGAACTAGAAAGAATGTCTTTGGACAAAATTACACAATGATATGTCACATTCTTTTGAGAATTTATTCAACCGCACGACGAGCGAAAGTTATTTACAAAAAACTATATACATGACATGCAAGTATATGATACGGCATGATCAAAAAATTTCTTGGTTCTTGATGGCAAGGCAAATATTTATCTGGCCGTAAAGCGAGATGATCGGCTTCTTGGATTTGTACGATTACCCCTAAATATGGCTTCCAGGTTCTGGAAGCATCCAGGAGTGCTAACCTGTGTATCATAACAAGAAAATATTACACCTTAGGAAACAAAGAATCACAGAGTCTCGTTGTAAAATAACTACATCGCACAATATCCACACCTTTGAGGGCATTCTACTGGTGAGATCTGAGATGGATTAAAAACAGTCACTCTAGTAAAATTACGTTGGTATAAAAATTATTAATATCCATCCAATGATACAGAAAAAGTCTTTGAATCTGAAATTCCTCACATTCTGTTAAGTTTTAGTATTAAAAATTACTGCGAAGTTAAAATTATACTACCATAACTAGGTCTAAAAATTGATAAAAGAAATATTCACATGAAAAAGTTATACCTTCCAGCCCCTCTTTTGAGCAAGACGGTAGTATATGTCTTCCAATCTCCCAATTATTTGCCTAAATGTTGGCCTTCTGTATGGTTTTTCATCCCAGCATTCCTCAATTAACCTATGGACAAAACAAATTTCCTGAATGTGAAAAACTTATTCTTTTAATTTCCTACATGTGGTAGGTTTTGAAACTAAACATTCAAATCTGCTGCCAATTAAATGTATTTAAAACCCTCACTGTTTTAGCCCATAAGCATAAAGCTTTGGTGAAGCTCTAAATGGTGGACGCTCATTTTCAACATATGCTTTAGGAACTTCATTTTCTGGCTTTGCATAAAACGGTGGACAACCTTCAATCATCTAGAGGAACAGAAAATCATGCAAGTTCCAGTCAATATTTTGCTGGGCATCTCTACAAATAACAACCCACAGTTGGGTGTCAATCTGTATATTCTATATTCAAAATTGCCCATCATCCACAAATAAAATAATCATATTTTGAACTTTCAGAAAATGAACATTTTGCCTTCACATAAAAAGAAGTACGAGAACATATTGGTACCACAACAAACTGTGGGGCATGGCATCTTACTAAAATGATCATGAATATATACATATATACAAACATTTATATTTTATGGGTCAATATGTGGAGAACTCAAAATCTCTAGAACTCTACCTGTCCATTAGATCAACCTTAAAATATGCAATAAAGCATTGTATATCACAATTCTATGTAATATGCATATCTTTAGGATTATCTGATGGACAAAGCAGGCAGAGCTCACAAGTCACGAATGCTTGAGCTGTCCATAGACTCCTATACGTATTTACTTGACAAGTGAAAGAGGTCCTATGCGTAAAAGACACCATCAAACATCTAAAATTCAATATGCCGTAACAATGCTGAAGGAATTTGAATGCCAAAAGCAACATAGGATACCCAGCAACAAATGATACACCTCAATATATTCCTTTTCCTGAACTTGCAATTTTTTAACTAACATGAACAACACAGATGTATGTATGTAGGGGATATGACTTTATGTTCAGGATTATGTAAATGCTTTTAATTGCTCAAAATATAACCGAAAAAACACAGAAAACATAAAGTAAATTCCCATTTTTTTTTTTAAGAAAGCAAATGCAATTAACAGCCTTCTAAAAGTTTTATGTGATGAGATAAACAGAAATTACAAGGGACAGAGAGTATTGAATTAGCATGTATTAATTGCTCAATACCACTATAATATTCCACAAGCATCAATTCATCAAACAGATTTTATATTTATTAATTAATTAGCCAGTTTAGGGTTTAAAAGTCTTGTTTCAAGACCAGAGAAGATACAACCATTCACATAATAAGGGTAAATAATTAACTTGGAAGTCATTAAAAAGCTCTATTATAAGGAAAATCAGCATGCATCCAAAGATGAGCAATAATGATTTACCTCTTGTAATATCAGAGCAAATGAAAATACATCCACTTTTGTGTCGTATTCCTCATTTCTATATACCTCTGGAGCAACATAACGCCCTGTTGTAGATTTGAATAAATTCATCAATACAAACTATGAAATCAGAACCAATCACAATATGATTAAAATAAAACCAGTTATACATATAAGAGATGGCCATATTTATAAATCAATTGATAAATTCAAATTAGTAAAATTGAGCACCAGCTGACAGCTGTCTTTGGTAGTCAGAGTAGATAGCATTTCTTTTATCCTTCCTTTTTTTTTCCTTGCAGAATATGCAACATAGTGCACATAACGGCCCTCACGAAATAAAAGTTCACAATATTGCTTTTATGCAGACTGACATGATTGACAACGAATATTACAAGGTTCCACTAAAGAAGAAAACTTACATGATGTATCCAGGCTTGCCACGGGTTTGTCTTCTTTGACCGTTTTAGCAACTTTAAGCAACTTGCTAACTCCAAAGTCTGCAACTTTCAGATGCCCAGAATCATCCCGCAGTATATTTCTGTTGTCTTACTCATGTACAATGAAGAAACTTTAAACAGTTCCAACCATTCAATAATGAATTAAAAATGCATGCTTCTACTGAAAAATCCATGATACTTCATACACACGCTGGAAGAATAATAAAATCAACAAGACAAGACAGGAGAACATAAAACATACGAAGGCTCAAGATCTCTGTGTATAATGGCTTCTGGTTTATGTTCATGCAAATAGTTCATACCCCTGCAAAATATACATATATTGGAATTATTACAAATATCCAAATGAAAATTTTTAATATAGGAGAAAATCTTCATTAATTATTCAAGTTTTCAAAAAATGAAATAATCAGGAGAGCATGCTTCCTTGCAAACCAACTGAAAGCTAGTGATGCATCCATAATATGAAAGCTCTTGACTGACCTAGCAATATCAAGTGCAAACTTTACAGCTGTTACTGGTTTTAATGCACCTTTCTGCTTCAAGTAGGCACGGAGATCCCCCTAAAGAGATGATAATCCATTCCAAATTGTCAAACATTACAATAGTGAAAAATACAAGGTATAGTTAACCACGTTATACACACAAATAGAGGAGATATCTTCCTAATTATATGCACTTCCTTATTTTTTCACCATTTCACTAACATAAAGTGAAATCCCAATAAAGATAAATGGAAGTTCTTATTCAGCACTTATCAATACTAGATTAAAATGGTTATCTCTTATCATTACTTAAAATCCTTCAATTTAGATATTTATAACTTCTAGACAGAACAGGAACATAATAGTCTGACCGGATTCAGTTCAGTTCCTCTAAAGTGAGAAAGTAAGAATCTACCCATCATCAATTTGAATTAAAGCATTTCGTATACATAACCGACTTTATATCAATTGTAGATAATCCCTCACTTTTTCGCTTAGAGGGCCAAATCCTGTCTGGCCTATGCAGAATTGCAAATAACTCCTGACATTTCAACAATTAGTATCAGTCCCAGTATAACTTTTATCATATTAAGTTCTTAATTATTAATTATTTGTGCACTCCAACATAATGCTAGATTTCAAGTAGTCCTATTGAAACTACGCTAGTCACTTTCTTTCTAAAGACTATATCCAAAATGATAAATTTCTGACCACATATTTTATTCAGCTCACTATTATCTATGATAGCCATTAGCCAACTAACCAATATGATTTGTTCATAAACACCACGGGCAAAATAACTTATCATAAAAAATCTTCCATATAACCAGTGTAGGACCAAGACTAACCTGGGGTAGATATTCTGTGACAATCATCATTGGTGTGCTTTGTGTTACAGCACCCAAAAACTGGACTACATTTGGATGCCTTATTTTCTCAAGTAATGTAAGCTCATCATGAAATGCCTTTCTGATAAACAGACACCAACAAACAAAATCCACTATGAGAACAAAAATTGAGAACTGAATATCCAATTGAGTAATTGACATGAATGAAATAACAGATTGCATAAGTAGACGAACCCACACTTTATCATCATCAGTGAACAATTCCTCCCCAAGTGTCTTGACAGCAACCTGAATTCCACGCCATAATGCAATGCTGAAAGTTCCCTAATATTCAATAATAAAATATGAAACAAAAATAAATCAGGGTAAATTGACTTGAGAGAATATGTAAAAACAATGCAAAAGGAGAAATCAAGTTACAAAACAATTGACCATACAGAGAAAGGAAACTTGAAAGCTTACCTTTGTTATGCAAACACTATTAGTAAAATCAAGTTCAGAAGGATCAATCTCATACTCAGGTACTTCACGAGCATTCTGCACATGCATGGGAGCCATCTACAAAATTAAAAGTCCTCAGTTGCAAATTGATGTCATAAACAACCTATACTAAAAGGAGTTTAATATCTATGTACTGTCAGTGTAAAAAAATACACTGCAGTGTAAAAGCAATTTAAAAAAAAAAAGTAATTTTTTAAGAAACAAATAGGATTTGTAAAAAAAATTTTTTTAAGAAGCAAATAGGATTTGTAAAAAATACTTTTTTAAACAAAAAACAGAAAACTAGTACTACTTTTTTAAGAAAAACAAACAGTTAGACAAACACATCAAAGAGCAGAAAACTATTTATTTTATTCATAAACGTGTTTTCTTTTTTAAATAAACTTAAACAAACGGCCTTAAAAATCATGGTAAGTGTGACTCTTAACGTATTTATTGTAAATCGAACAACCTACCATACACAACAATATGGTATTACGAATTGTGATTGAATGAAATATAAAAAGTTTTTACAGTGTCAGTTTATATACTACTTTCTCTTCTAAAAGCTTGAACTATTATATGTATTCTCAGACAGCGTAAAAAAAAAAATTATATTTCCATTCATGGTAAATATGTTTGACTTTTTATTATAACTACTTAAAAAAGTCATACCAAAAGTAATATCTGATTAATAGACAACGTAAAAAATTCCACACCAAAAGTGCACATCTATCTATTAATCTCTCGAAATGAATAACATCTTTATTTTTAGAGGAAATGAATAAGATCTAAGAAGAACAGACATACCGGGGGTCTTGCACCGTGTTTCTCCAAAAGCTTGACAACTTGGTGGTTCTTGTAGTACATTGCATCAACTAGAGGCTGTTAAACAATCCAATCCAGAAATTAGTGTCAGCGAGTGTAGAATAAGAGACAGCGAGAAGAGCGAAAGAGAGTGAAATTACGGTGCTGCCCCAGCGGTCTTGTGGATCGACGTGGGCGCCTCGTCGGAGCAGCAAGTCGACGATGTCGGTGCGGCCCTGGCAGGCGGCGACGTGGAGCGCGGTGCGGCCGTCAATGTCGGTGAAATTGACGTCACTCCCGGCGTCCAAGAGCTCCTTAATCCCGTCCGAGTCACCTTCGTTGACAAGATACATCAAACGGACTGCCGGGTCCAGCGCCTCCGACGAGTCGCCGTCACCGGCGCGCTCCGGCGCGAGGGAGGATTGGCGGCCAAGCGAGAAGCGAGGGTGGAGCTTCTTGGTTTCCATTGCGGCGGCGAGGGTTTTCGGTGTGAGAGAGAATGTGAATTGGATTGAAGAAGGGATGAAAATTAGTGAGCGTGTGAATGAACATTAATGTGTATGTAATGATTTTTTGGTTTAATTGATAAAGGATGGGATCGGGTTCTGTGTATGTGTCAGAGAGTGACTAGTTCAAATCTTTGACGTCACTGCCTTTCTTACTACACACTCCAGATAGGAAGGAACAACGTCGGTTTTCGGTAATGCCTCTCTAGCTAACCTAACTACGTTTTCTTATTTTGGACAACTATTTTTTCTAATAGTATAATTTAAGATAAAAGCTTAGATGCTTAAGTTGACTTCCTAACAGATTTTTTTTCCAGATATTTTTCCAAAGTTGACTTTCTAATTGATTTTTTAGGAGATTCTAATTAAATTAATTGCAACGTTAATGACTTTTTTTTTTAAGGATGAACATTGTTCAAAGTTAAAACTGAACCTTCAGCGTAAGAACACGGAGGATATATAATAAAAAATGAGAAAATAATTATACATATTATAAAATATTTTATATAATCATTAAATCATAATTTATCACCTATAATAAACTTTTTGAATTATACTATCTTATAAACTAGTGAAAATAACTTATAAGCTACTAAATAATCTTACTAAATACTCGTAAATAGCTCGTAAGCTCTACATCCTTTTATAAGAATATAATATTACCGATATATGATAATAAAATCTAAGGATTGCTTTGGTAGGATGAAAAAGAATAAAATAAAAGATAATTTGAAAATAAATATTTAAATTAAAATAATATAATGAAGGTATAATACTTATTTATAATTTTGTAATTTTTTCTTCTTTTCTCACCAATTTTTTCACAATCAAACTCATTCTTTATTTTTTTTTCACTAAATAATTTTCTGAATTTATCAATTGAATTGAAATGGTTATTTTAAAAATTATGAAATTATTCTTATAAATTATTGAATCTTTCATACCATAGGGTTGCATAGGATTGTATTAAATAATTCAAACCGTTTGTTTTCTTTTTATATATTGCACATAGCTTTAATTGTTGATTAGACCGATCCAATAACTCAATATGAATTAGTAATTTTTCATCCCTTTAATCCTACGTAATGTGAATACATATATTTTTTATACCTTTCATGACTTTCTTTGGTATAATTTGGGTGGAAAAGTTAAAGAAGTGTTTCATATTCAGATTTTTTTACATCGTTATATTTATGAATTTTTAAATGGAGAGATGTATTTTATTTCTTTTTCTTATTTCATTTCTTAAAAAATATGTTTGATTTATACTAATATTCAAAAAAAAATATTTTTCAACATACATTTGAATAAAAATATTTCACATCATAATAAATTTAATTTTTATCAAACTTAAGTTTAAGGTACTTCATGTTTATTCGAATTAAAAATAATAATTTTAAAAAGAATAAAAAATGAGACATAAAATACACTATTTAACCAAATTTTAAATTTTTAAATATTAAAAAACATGAACCCGTTTTCTACAATCGGGTCAAAACAGGAGCTCCGACAGGTTCGCAGCCATGGATCTACCTAGCTGAAGGGTTCAGGATCAGGTTCAGTTCAGGAAAAGAGACGAAGATTTTGAGCGCGGAACCATTGCCATTGCCATGGCCATGGCTTTCAACCATCTTCGAAACCTCAATCGCATCTCCATCCACCGCATTCTCCACCATCGTTTTCAGCCTCTCCTTAACGCTACTACTAGGTTCTTCGCCGATGCTGCTTCTTCAATGCCTAAACCGCAGCCCAAACAACAACCTTCGCCTCCATCATCATCCTTGAAGCACAATGAGCTCGCCAAGTTCGCCGCCATCGCCGATACCTGGTCAGCTTTCGAAACGAAAGAGAGAATCTGTTCAATGAATTTATTGTTATAAACACCACAATTAATTAAATTGCACATTTTTTTTTTCATGGGGTGAATTTGTTGAAGTTGTTGCTAAATTGTGTGTGTGTGTGTTAGTTTGAGAATATGGATGACATGTATTTGCCCTTTCCTTGGTGTGAATAGGTGGGATTCTGAAGGCCCCTTTAAGCCATTGCATGTGATGAATCCAACAAGACTCGCTTTCATCCGTTCTGCACTTTGTCGACATTTCAAGTAAGCCTGCTCTTTCATTTAGTCCTTGTTACCTCCGTTTTTGAGTCTGGGGTGTTTATTCTTGAAACTACTTTGGTAGAATGTGCAATGCTTTGTGCTATGTTATAATTTGATTCCTTTTTTTTGCATGGAATTAGTGGGTTTAAAACATAATCTGGTTGTACTGTGTCAGATTCCAAGCCACTATTATTTATGCAGTCTTATTAAACCAATAGCACTTAGTGTTTGGCTGTTTGCTACACATACATGGTAGGAATTTGGTTTAATACCCCTTGAATTAAATATAATCGTATTAGGATGTGTAAGAAGATGACTCTAATGAAATATCTGTTAATAAAAGGTGTTAACTGAATTATTTTTTGACACAAACCAAATGAAGAAACAAGAAGAAAAACAATAGGAAAAACGGTATTACGGTTGACAATGGGTTTATATTTTTATTTTGTCTCTAACGGGGTTCTATTCAAATACTAATTAGATTTCACCCTTGTCTCAGGAAGGACCCTTATAGTGCTAAACCCCTTGAAGGACTTAAAATTGTTGATGTAGGTTGTGGAGGTGGAATTCTTTCTGAGGTATATCTTTTCTTCTTTTTTCCTGTGATGTTTGGGAAAGACCTTTTCCTTTTTATCTTCTGGCCTATGATAAACCTATAGTTTGGTATAATAAGTTCAGAGATGACTATATTTGTTGACTATATTACTTGTTATCATAATCCTCATGGGAATCTGTAGCATTATGATGGATTCGGAGGTGACTATATTTGTTAGGTTGAATACTTGAATTGTGGAAATCTGAATTATTTCTTTGGTGCATATTGTCCTCCCTCTCACTTATAGAGTATTAAGTTTTTTATTGCAAATTTGTGCTCTTTTTTGTTGTTATTTTATAATTTATAGCCATGCTACTCTTTTTGTTCTTCAGCCACTAGCTCGATTGGGAGCTACTGTGATGGGTATTGATGCTGTAGAGAAGAATATCAAGATTGCTCAACTTCATGCTGTATGCTTATTCTATATTTGAATATTTGAAATTTGTCAGTCTTGTCCTACAAATTGATTAGATTGCTGTATTCTGTATATTGGAGGAAGCAGTTGCCAACATTAGTAAATTAAATCTTCACTATTTGCTGGACAACTTATTATCTCCTGTCAACAGGGTTTGGATCCAGCAACTTCATCTATTGAGTTCTGTTGCACGACAGCTGGTACATTTACAAATCTTGAAGCATTCTTTTACACTTTTGTTTTACATCCATTTTTGACGTGCATGCTTTAAGTCTGTTAACATTTGGACACTACTGCTGAAATGCCCTACTTATTCAAATGAATGCTAATACAGTTTAGTTCACAATCTTGATAAGAAGCACAAGTCTGACTGGCATAATTTCCTTTTATCTAATTTTCTGAGTGGTTTTTCCATGGATTCAGACCTTTGCTGGATAGTTTAGAGTTTCAAAAGTCACGAGACTATGATGCATTGGCATAAAAAACTTCAATATTTTCACTTCCTGTTGACTTGTGATTTCTTGTTTTTCTTACAGCTTTAGTTAATAACCATTCTATGTTATTTATCTTAACTTAGAGTCTTAGAATGCATCTTTGGCTGTAGAAAAGTCATTTTTTTTTTGCTATGATCTTATGTCTTCCCACTAGGGTCTTACATTGAAGAAAGTTTTTACTCTATCCCTTAATGTTTCTCATTATACAAGGTATCATACTTGGACATGCTAAATCGCTCAAGTGGGTGAATAAGTTTTAAGCTAAAAGAGTTGTTACATTACATATACTTAACACTTCATCGTTCATCCTCTCTATAGTTGGAAGAATTATAGTTTTTCATTGGCGATGTCCATCCAATTTCTTTGCTAGGAATTAGGTAGCATGTTTGTAAAAAATTGAACGCTCTTGGTACATCAGTACATGCATGATGGCTTCAATAATCGTTGTAAAAGTAAAAGTTGCTTGCATTCATCTAGTTCGTTTCAAATTGTCCTTATGTTTTTGGGTATTGTGCACTGCATTTTACAACTCCCCAACAATTTTTAAATTGACTGATCAGAGAAGCTAGTTGAAGAAGGAAGAACATTCGACGCAGTTATGGCCTTGGAGGTACTTTCTCTTTCGTGCCCCTTACCTCTTTCTGGTTGTGTGCTTGCAGATTGGAGTGCATAAATGGGTGTTGAGATACAAAAAAAAAATAAAAAAATATGACATAACATGTAGCGTAAAATCTTTGATAGTAGTACAGTACTCAGTGAAGTTGAAGGATACATTTTGCCTTGCATTGGTTCATTTGCTTTGAATTTTTTTGCAGGTGATTGAGCACGTGGCAGATCCTGCAGAATTCTGCAAATCTCTGTCAGCACTAACAGTTCCAGATGGAGCCACTGTGATATCCACAATCAATCGATCCATGAGAGCCTACGCAACTGCCATTGTTGCTGCAGAATACATTCTACGCTGGGTATTCATTCTTCTCAACTCAACTCCATTCAACACTTATTTTTTCCATCCTACATTCAATCGACACATTATACATATATTGAACTCCACAGCTTCCGAGAGGCACACATCAATGGTCCAGTTTTCTCACTCCAGAGGAACTCGTCCTCATCCTCCAGCGTGCTGGTATCAATGTATGTACTCAAAATGCATTCATAATTTCAATTGTTAGGGATTAATCATCGCATTCACATGACACTTTATTCTGGTTGCATTGCACTCACAGGTGGAGGAGATGGCTGGCTTCGTGTATAACCCTGTGACAGGACGATGGTCTTTATCAGATGATATCAGCGTAAATTTCATCGTGTTCGGTACCAAATAAAACAACACCGAATAGCATAGATAGATAAATAGATAAGATCTGTGTTACTGTTATTACTATAATTATTATTAGTATTGAATGTTGAAATTTGTTTTGAATGCTGAGTAATAAACATTGAAGTTATAACAGAAAGAAATAAAGGTTATATGTGGAATCAGGGAGAGGAGGGGCAAAGTTTCCTGAGGGTGATGATTGAGTCAATGGTTGACCGTGCCATATCTGAAACTCCGGTACCAGACATGAGAATCAAGGAACCAGGGGTGAGCAAAATGGGAATGGAAAGGGAAGTGGAGAGGGGAGTGAAGTGCATGACGCATTCAGATTTAAAGGAGAGGATGGCGATACCGTCGTGGAAGCAGAGAAGGTCCAAGAATACATTACTTGCCTTTATATTCCTATGTATGATTTTATTCTGGACTCTTAATGAAGATAAGCCAAAGGTTTAGCTATACCAAGAAAAATTTTCTTCCTTGTTGGCCAGTCTAGTTTTGTTTTCTTTGGGTCCCTCCCTGTATGTGATTGTGAGAAGGACAATCAGTTAGTTGGTTATATCAAAAGTTTGATTCAAATGGCAAGTATGGCTAAAGTTTATTCATCATGAAGCTTACCAAAAAAAAATGCGAGATAGACAATTGTTTTCCATGTACTCATATATCAGTATTAGCTGGTTGCCCTCCACACAATATCCATAAAGCTTAACAGGATTGGGATGTTGAAGTCCAGATATCAGTCCCATCTCATTCACAAACTCACGATTTCCTTGTTTAGATTTTGAAGAAAGCTGCTTTACTGCTATCATTGTACCATCTGATAATAGGCCCTGCATCATGAACAAGGTGTATTTTTTTTTTCTTGCATTAGCATTACACAGGTACACATATCAAACTACTGAAGTGCTGATTGGTCTAACAAATCTCCATTACACTTTAACCATAATGTACGTGGATAATTTTTATCTTTCATTAACCCACGAAGGTTATATATGCTTGCTAATGAGTACAAAATACATTACAGAAATTATGATTAAATTGTAAGCGTTAAATTAGAATTGAATGGAGTTATAGAGACCATGAAGTGTGTCTTCTATTTCAAATCAAGTAACAAACAAATTAACCATAACATGGAATAGGTAACCAAGAATGGAAGATCAAAATACCTTGTATACACAACCAAAGCCACCTTTGCCAATTTTATTCACTGCATTGAAGTTTTTGGTTGCTGCTTTGATTTGTCTTAGTGTAAATAATAATCATGTCTGCAGATCTATGCCCCTGGGCTGTGAAAATAAAAAAACAAAATATTGGAAATTTGGATTCAACAAGAAAGTTAATAACTTTCTCTACAATATCTGCCACATGGTACATTTCATTTCTATCTAGCATATAAATATATAGGGCAGGCAAGTATACTCTCGTATGTTCTCTTAAAGCCTTGACTTTAGTGGAATGGAGAAATATCATCAATTACAAATCTTATATATAAGTAAATTGTTGCACTTCAGTTTTATGACATTTGAATAAAGTTTGTAGAAATATTTATTTAAACAAATTGTGGAAGAAGCTCAGGCAAATACTGCTGGATACAGAAAAGATGTTGTGTTGGAAACAAATGGAAATATTTGTTATAACTAAAAGAATTGGAAGAACTTGGTGGCATATTCCATACCATTATACACTGGATCTTTGCCTCCTAACCATCCCATCCTCCTCATGAGAACCAGCACCAGAAGAACAACCACTAAAACACCAGCTACTATGCCGATGGCCAGTATATACGACATAAATAATTTGAACTTGGCAGCTTCCGAGAGTCACACATCAATGATTCAGTTTTCTCACTCCAGAAGAACTCGACCTCATCCTACAACGCGCCAGTATCAATGTACGTGATAAATCATAAATAATTTGATTTACTCGGTATTAATCGTCACATTCACATGACACTTTCATTTAGTTGCATTGCACACACATCCGCCCATAAAATATGAGTTATGCATAACACGATGGTCTTTATCAGCATGAATTTCATCGCGTTAGGTACCAAATCAAACAACGCCGAATAACATAGATAGATAGATAGAAAAGATACGTGTTACTGTTATCACTACAATTATTAATGAAATTTGTTTAGTGAATGTGGAATAATAGAACATTGAAATTATTATAACAGAAAGAAAGGGTTGAGTGTGGAATCAGGGAGAGGAGGGGCAAAGTTTCCTGAGGGTGATAGAGGTGCGTTTGGATTGAGTCAATGGTTGACCGTGCCATATCTGAAACTCCGATGCGCGATTAATTTCGTGTTTCCAACGGTAGCGTGCTTCTCCGGACATGAGAATCAAGGAACCAGGGGGGAGCAAAACGGGAACGGAAAGGGAACCAGAGAGGGGAGTGAAGTGCATGACGCAGGAAGATTCTAAAGAGAGGATCGCGATGCCGTCGTCGAAGCGGAGGAGGTCGACGTGGGCGCAGATTCCTTCGCCGGGCTGGTAGACGTTGGCGATCATCTGGTCGAAGAGAGGTTCTCTGTGGAGGAGGTGGAGGGGGAAGGGCGGTGGGTGGTGTTGGGCCTGGGCCTGGGCCTGGGCTTGGACGGAGCGGCGAATGGAGTGGGCCAGAGGGGTGGCCCAAGAAGGGAGGTGTTGTAGGCCGAAGCGCATGGCCTGGTTGATGGAAGGAGAGGGGAACCAATTGGCGGCTTGGATGGAGGAGAGTATGTGAGATTGGCGGCGTGGAGAGAGGAAGTGACGGCACAGCCACAGGCCATTCACTTCTGAGATGGGCTCCCACTCGCTCTCGCTCTCGCTGTAGCCATCAGAATCAGATTCTTCTGATGATGACGACCCGAACACTTGTTCCAACACTGCTTTCTCCTCCTCCGCCACCCTCATCTTCCTCTCACTTTCTCTTCCCGCACTATTCAATTCATGCCACGCGCAACTTACCTTGCTGCGCCATTCATACTTTATAAGCTTAATTAAAAACTGATAAATGAGGTTTTATATTTTTTTTAAGATAAACATATATTTTTCAGATCATTAGATCTAAGACAATTCAACCCATAATTTTAACGCTTACAAATAAATATAAGACTAACTATTCTTTATAAATTTAGTTTATCCTATACGTTTACTTTTGTTAAACAATGTTACATGTCAATTAAATAAACTGTAAATTAACTTTTAAATATCATGTCAATTGCAAGGAATTTTCTCATTGTTACTTGTATGAGATGTGTCCTTGAAGGTAACAATAGTAGGGGCTACCATAAGGTGGTATGCCACCTAAACCTAAAAAATGGAAACCCTTACATGTAGTTGTAGTTGCTGTTATTTCTACTAGAGGTGGAACAACTCAAATAACAGTATACTCATAATTTTGGTGATGTATTTTTTTTATTTAGAAATCATTTACTCTCAAACATCAATATAATAACTTATTTTAATTTCATTTATTCAATGCATGAAGAAATGGTTTGCTCTCAAAATGCACCAATCACTAAAGAGGTTGCAATTGAAGTTGCACCACCAACAACTACTAATATCTCCACATTTGTATCACTTGAACCTGGCGTCAGATCACCTCCTATCCGACCTACAAATACTTACATGGTCAGAGTTTCATTTCCAAGTGAAGTATCTCCAAGAGTGCCATATTCAAGCTTGATGAGCTTCATCCTATACCACGTTTCTAATGACCTCAACTCCCTTCAAAGTGATTCAATGTGTTTTGGATATATTTTGAAAAATTAGGCATTAACATATTTTAAACGTTTTTGCAAATATTTTTGGAAATTTCTATGATGACATTGACATTGTGGCATGCTTTGGTAGAAGTTTTACTACTACTTGCGAACTTGGATGAACTTGGATATTTTATGTTTAATGAATAATAATTTTATATTCTATAAATGCTGGATTTAGCTTTGTGGATTACGTGTATGTTACCTTATTTTATGGATGATTATGTTAATGAGTGTATATTATAATTTATTTTGTGGATTAGTTTATCAGTTAATAATATTTGTTAGAGATCAATTTGTTGTTAGTAAGTATATATATTTTGGTGGAAAATTATTAAAATGAAATTTTATCTATATATAACTGTTATGTTTGTTATTTCAAAAATCAATACATTAAAAAAGTGACAATTTAGTCCAAAATTGAAAAGTCATTGTACACACATGTACTTGCACTTGAATGAATATGAGTCATGTAGACTAAGTTGGTTAACGAAGATGAAATGATTTTAATGTTGGATCATAATAACATTTTACATTTGTGAATTAAATAAATGATCTTCATAATATAAAAATAAAATTGTCAACAAATATACATTTTAGGGACTAAATTGACCATATACCATACCATTAACTATTGTTCATGGTTAATTAGGTCCTCTACGAAGATTAATAAATGATAACTACTCCGCGCTTGTTACATACTGTAAAAATTGCAATAACAAGTTTCTTAAATTTTGTAATATTTTTCTCGGAAGTCTAAACTCGTAGAAAAGATTATCCGTTATTATTAGTTAAGAGCGTATACGTCTCTTTTAGCTTCAGAATTCCTCCAACTCCAAATCTTCCGTTTTTCTCTCTGAATTCCAATAGTTGTTGTGTTCTGAAGAGAGAACATGTCAAGCAATTCAGATGCAGCAGCAGCGACGGTGCATGCTCGTGGCCGTTTGGCCATGCTCGCTGCTCACCTCCTCCCCTCTGAACTCACTGATCACGACGCCCTCCACCCTCTCCCTCTCTCCGCTCAGTTGCCGCCGCCGAATCTCGCCGGAACTTTGACTGTCGTCGACGACAGAACCGGCAA
The DNA here is from genome assembly GCA_007407185.1 of Glycine tomentella. NCBI lineage: Eukaryota > Viridiplantae > Streptophyta > Magnoliopsida > Fabales > Fabaceae > Glycine > Glycine tomentella. The sequence continues at coordinate 2,890,893 of PYAF01006068.1, read as the reverse complement.
GAAGTACCAGCTTCAGGTCTCCAAAGAAGGCACTGTCAAAGCTTCTGACCTCAAGAAGGTAAATTTCCTCCTCATCCATGAAATTTTCAATTTCGATCTTTCCTTTCCAAGGAATTTCCAATTTTGCAAATTGGGCCTCCACCAATTCTGCTCCTTTCATCTTTGTTGAATTGTTTGCAAAGTGGGCTTTTTTCCTATTCTTAGTTGCATGGTGAAATCTTAGGTGGGATGGTTTGTGATTATAGTATGACTGTTTGTGCTTACTTAACATTGAGTTTAGTTTTTATGCATGCTCAGTGTAAATTTACACTACGAACCAATAAGAAACCATCTTAGCATAAAAGTCAACAAACTTAACATACAAGTAGTCTGTGATTGAATGAAAGTAATATATACACTATTTACTCTTATTAGTTTAGTTATTGTTATGTTATGGGTTTTTTTGGATTTGCAGATATCGACTGGGAAGAATGACAAGGGACTCAAGCTTTATGATCCTGGCTATTTGAACACGGCTCCTGTTCGATCAGCAATTAGTTATATTGATGGTGATGAGGGGATTCTTAGATATAGAGGCTACCCTATTGAGGAGTTGGCAGAGAAAAGCACTTTCACGGAAGTGTCCTATCTCATAAGTGAGTGTTCTGTTTCACTGCAAATGTGTGTATGAGGCTTCTGTGGCGCTTGTGTATGAGTAGATAAAACATTTTGACTGAGGATTCACTTAAACAGATTTTATGTAACTGAAGACACTTGAATTTTGGGCTTAGTTCTGCTTCTTGTTAATTATGTGCTTTGATATGTATGTAGCATGAATTCTTCTGAAAGTTATTAACTTGCATCTTTTTTTCTGTTTTCAAGTGTATGGAAGTTTGCCTTCTGAAAGTCAGTTAGCAGAATGGGAGTTTGCTATATCTCAGCATTCGGCTGTTCCACAAGGAGTTTTGGTGAGATTTTATGCTTTATCTAAACTAGCTCTTATTGTGTTTTTATGTTCTCCAAATCCCATCCGCTAAATGATAACTTTTTTTGTTTCAGTCAGTGACAGCTTTTAGATTTGTAAAATGTGAACAACATCCACTAATTGTTTTACTTCTTGAAATTTAGTTTGCCAGTGGTATTTTATATTGTTAAAGAAATCTAGTAGCTCTTGAAGTGATCATATAAAATAAAATAGAAAGATTATGTTGTTTGTTTCTTTCAATGGAGTTTGGGATTATTAATCTAACTAAGTAGTGGTATCATCTTACGTTTGTTTTGTAGGATATCATACAATCTATGCCCCATGATGCACATCCCATGGGTGTGCTTGTTAATGCCATGAGTGCTCTTTCTGTTTTTCACCCTGATGCAAATCCCGCTCTCAGAGTAAGTAACAACAACTGCTGTCAAGTCACTTTCTGTTAATAAGTTGAATTTCAATACAAATTTGTACATTGTCTATGCTTCGAGTCCAAAGGACTCTGGAGTGAATGAGGGGGCATATTAGAGATTAGAGATACTGAGATATATAAAACTAATCTTGGATTCCTTTTCGATGCTACTTTTTCCTGTGGGATACTACAATGTACTTGTGAATGATACTCTTTCTCTAATTAGGATTCAACATTGTTTATTGTTATTGCTCTGTTATATTCCTTTATCCAGATTTGACCCTTTTTCATTATTTTTTTTATAATTAATGCAGGGTCTTGATATTTATGACTCAAAGCAAATAAGAGACAAACAGATAACACGAGTTATTGGAAAGGTGTGCTTATTTGGTTCTTTCTTCTCCTTTCACTGTTCTATATCTAAAAACATGCAAATTATTTAGTTATTTGAATGATTCTAGCCCTGGTTTTACTGATTGTATCTTGTGGGATTTTGTCCACTATCCTCACAACCCTATGATTATTTGTTATGTGTCCTACTACTTTATTGCCATATCATATTTTCACCCCTTTTTATTTACTGCAGATAACAACAATTGCTGCTGCAGTTTATCTTAGAATGGCAGGAAGGCCACCTGTGCTTCCATCCAACCACCTTTCTTACACAGAGAACTTCCTATACATGCTAGATTCTTTGTATGTATGGTATTTCTGTGCTTGATTGTTAATTTGAATTAAGAAAACCTTGCTTTTTTATATTTAACTTTGCTTTATAGATTAATGGTAGTTCGAGTTTTTTGCTCATATATAACAAATCCATTTTTTGTTTTTAAAAAGAGGTATAATTCAATCTTAAGTGATAGAATGGTAGCCACATACTAGCTGTTTTTTAGAGTTTTAACTTTTAACACAATCTCCACTGTGCATACTTTCAGTGGTAATCAGTCATATAAACCCAATCCTAGGCTAACTCGTGCGCTGGACATTATCTTCATCCTGCACGCAGAACATGAAATGAATTGTTCTACATCTGCTGTCCGACACCTTGCATCAAGGTAGACATCTTACTGCAATACTACTAAAGCAATATAAAGCAAATATAAAACAATTATATTGCTAAACTATATATCTTATTCTTATTTCAGTGGCGTTGATGTATACACTGCTATTGCCGGGGCTGTTGGAGCTCTATATGGACCACTTCATGGTGGAGCTAATGAGGTAGCTATAAGTTGTTAATGAAGCAGTCATGATCTTTTATGTATTGCTAGGTTGAATGTAGTGAATAAACACAAACACTATACTGTTATTTAATATGGGAACATGTTAATGTGATCTTCAATTCTGCAGGCTGTCCTCAAAATGCTGAGTGAAATTGGAACTGTTCAGAACATTCCAGAGTTCATTGAAGGTGTCAAAGCCAGGTGGCTATTACAGTATTACTTTCTTCTGTTATCTAGTTTTTACTCTTTCCTTAGTTGTTAGCATTGCTTATACCCTGAAAGGATAGCATGATACCTGCTCTTTGCAGCAAGCAGAGAAAATGATAGTTTTAGTTGATATTTTTGTCCTGCATTTTTCCTCCAGGAAACGCAAGCTCTCTGGTTTTGGACATCGAGTGTACAAAAACTATGATCCCAGGGCAAAGGTCTTAAGAAAACTGGCAGAGGAAGTGTTTTCCATTGTGGGCCGGGATCCTCTTATTGAGGTGTTTATCCATTCCGTATTTCCTGTGTCTATTGTCTGTTATATATTCCTTGATCTTGGTATGCTGGTCACGAGGCCTATGATCAGGGCTGTGAATACAGAGAAAAACTACTACATTTAAAAAATTTCTTCCTATTTTTTTATTTAAATGTATTTTTGTATTTTTAATTTTGATTACAGAATAGTATGCATAGTGTGTATATTGTATATGTTTGTGCATACAGGTTTGGCACCATTGTGTCTACATGCATAATCATTAGATGTCTTGTTTGGTTTGAAAAAAAATAGCAGATCAAGTCAAATGAAGATCTTAAGAAATTAAAAATCTCTAGCAACACCTTTCATTTTTCAAATTTAAAGTATTACTAAGGTTTCTGGCACTATTTTTCCCTGACCAGGAAAGTACCTATGTAATTTAATGTAGATTGGTCAGTATATGGACTTCAAAAGTTCTAACTTCTATATGCAATTATTATTTGATTGTTCAGGTGGCAGTTGCCTTGGAGAAGGTTGCACTATCTGATGAATATTTCATCAAGAGGAAGCTATATCCAAATGTTGACTTCTACTCTGGATTAATTTATAGGTAATCCATTATTTCACCCAGTTATTCTAACTATGTAGGACAAAATATGCCCCCTCTCCCCCCCCCCCCCCAAGAATACCATACAAGGCTTGAACTAATAGTTTTATGCAATCAGGGCCATGGGATTTCCACCAGAGTATTTCACTGTTTTATTTGCTATCCCTCGAATGGCTGGGTACTTGGCTCATTGGAGAGAGTCCTTGGATGATCCTGATACAAAGATTTTGAGACCTCAACAGGTTAATTTCTTTCTTTAAATCATTTTTCATGTTATGATTTTCTTTCATATTAAAAATATATCATCATGCTTACTGTATTGTGCTAATGTAGCTGTACTTGTTGTGTATCACTTGTTTTACTGGAAAATGGTTTTCAAGTTGTATCATGGCTGCATTATATTTCTTAACAGTGGTACTGGGCAATATTTGCGTAATGTATTAAAATATGGTAAACTTTTAGAGCCACCTATAACTACCACACTCTTCAATTCTACCTGAAGATATACAACAGGATAAGAAACTTGGGAGAACCACATGATAAAAATTAGCAGTTGTAGTTGGATACAGGGCCTTATAATCCTATACCAGAATCCCATACTTCCAATGTGGGATTCAAGTCCCTTATCTTGCAATTGAATCCAAACGTCTCATACACTTTGCAGCACTTTGATTAGTTCCAGGTGAACACTGCAATGTCGGCATCACAATCTCCACTGCTCGTTTGCAGTTGAGAACATGGTGAAACCCTCTGATACCTATCGATAAGAAGTTTGAGAGAATCAGACCACAAAATTTAGTCATTGAAATTGGAGAGTAGAAGGCCTTATAAATCCTATACTAGAACTAAAACCCCATATTTCCAATGTAGGACTTAAGATCCAATACCTTGTAATTGGATCCTAACAACATGTGACGCCTTTCTTATTTCAATCTTTTGCCTAGTTTCATCATATCTATTTTATGCTTCAGGTTTACGTTGGGGAATGGTTACGGCATTATACACCAGTCAATGTCAGGACTACATCAAGTGATGCTGACAAGCTTGGTGAGGTGGCCATATCAAATGCCTCAAAGCGGCGGCTTGCCGGATCCGGGGTATAGCTTACAGGCTCAATTCAGTTATATGAGCAAGATGACCAAAAGGTGATATATAATTCTCACGAACGTAAATAATTCTTTGTTGATGGCTTTTTATAACCCAAAGTTAACTATGCTATAATCAGGATTACATGTCTGCATAAATAATGCTACTGGTGTCACATCCATCACCTACCAGAAGAACGATGCTGGTGTGATTTGTTAAGTCTTTATGTGCAAGTCACGTTTCAGTACTTCTACTTTCAAATTATTTGTTAATTGTTACAAGGGAATAATAAATAGATAAGCATAGTTTACATATCTCATGGGAGCAGTAAAATTTACAATTGATTAGCAAAATGTTTGTGTTAAAGAAATAAGAGAGTTTTCTGTTTACCAGTACAAATTATTTCTTCCCCCTCCCCCCTATAGTTGGGTGCACTAATAAAGAAAACCTGCTGAAATTTAATTAGCCTTTTTTTTCTCTCAATATTTCATTTGGACTACGCGGCTAATAATCTATTTTTTAAAAATATTATATTAAAAACATTTTAACAATATATCAAAAGAAATGTTAGTAACATATTCATTAACATACTTTATTGAACACGTTTTTATCATTAATTAATATTATTTAAAATCATAAAATTTTGTGCATCTCACTTTATTTAATAACTTTTACACATGATTTTGAAGCTTTAGATAAATTTAAGCAATAGAGACTTCGTTAGCAATCCTCACATTTCAACGTAAATTATAACTAATCTTTTTTTTAAGGCAAAAATAAGATTACTGAATAACCCTAAATTAAGGCACCCCAATGTGATGGGAATAGTTCCATTAACCTTAGCTTCAAATTAGGCCATCGCCATTGCTCACATCTTCCGAGTTGCTTATCTGATGTGGGGATGGAAGAAACTGTTTTTTTATTTTTCTTCTGCGTTGGAGGTGATCTATGTGGCAAAATTGAGAACCTTAAATTCAAGCACCGCATCTTATGTAAGCACCGCATCTTAGAGAACCCACAAAAAATCAGTAAGAATCACATATAAGCTCCTAGCGCTGGAGCTGCTCTTATGATTAGGGATTACAAAGTATACCTGGATTCTATGGATATCGCAAAAATATATGCAAGTGGAACAAATAATTACTCGTAGTACTAGAACTAAGTATGGGACCAGGACCGTTCCTGAAAATTCTTTGACCCAGGGCGAAGTGAAAAAAATGAGCCCTTAACACACAAACTTTTTGATAAATAATATTAAAATTAAGAGAGAGAAAAAATGAACTCTTAACACACAAATTTTTTGAAATACAAATAATATTAAACTAAGGGATGAAAAAAATGGGTCTCTAACACACAAAAAATGGGCCCCTAATACATAAATTTTTTGAAATACAAATAATATTAAAATTAAGGGATGAAAAAAATGGGTCCCTAACACATAAATTTTTTGAAATACAAATAATATTAAAATTAAGGGATGGAAAAAATGGGCCTCTAATATCCAAATTTTTTGAAATACAAATAATATTAAAACTAAGAGATGAAAAAAATGGACCTTAACATATAAAATGGACCTCTAACATAGGTTTTATTTTTATTTTTTTAAAAAAATAAATTTTACATAAACTACCCGTACAAAAAGTTTTGGGCCCTGGGCGGACGCCCTGTTGGCCCTGCCCTAAGGTTGGCCCTGTATGGGACAAGTATATATCCGCAAATTTACACATATATAGGTGTGGGTGTGGGTACTATAGTATCCAACCTGTCTATATATATATATATATATATATATATAATATTTGTGACAAAATGGTAGTATATATATACATATATATATATATATTATATAATATTTTGTGAAAAATAATTATTTTTATGATAAAACTCTAAGTCTTTAATCGCTAACCATATCACGATTAGAGAGTGAAAAACACTAAACCTTTAATTAGAGTTTTTGTTTAACGATTGAAACATTAACTTTAGCCATCACTATGTTGGATGATTATCTTTGTAATTTTCTTTATTTATGACTTGAGTTTGGACGAATCAATGTTATGTTTGCTTGTTTTAATTAAATTATTTTTATTAATTTATTATTATTAACCTTATACATAAGTAAAGTGTGAGTCGCGGGTGGGGGTGCGAGTGCAGGTTTGAGTATATAGGTATCTAACGTGCACGAGAATGAGATTAAAATTATTTCAAGATATGAGACCAGGTGAGTATTATTTTTAAACGCGAGTATAGAAACATATACTATAGGATCTTACCTAGATCTTACCTATTGTCATTCCTAATTATGACACCCCAAATTTTGTGCGAACAAGCAAAAAGATAAAAACTCTTTATATAGTTATTAATTTTCATTTTTTTTTTCTCTTTTCTTGCATTGAATACACCACGAGTTTTGTATTAAATATGTGGCATTAAGAAACTAATTTCAGTTGTCTGATCCATCTGAATTAACGGTTACAGGATGATAGCTCTTTTCTGTTTCAACATGTGAGCCAGAGGAATCAGTATAAATACTAGGTATTGATATGCTATGTGTTCCGCTTGGATTCTGCCAGAAGTGACTTCTTATACTCTTATGTTTGGAACTTGAACTAATAGCTGAATATCCCGGATCAGAAAGTAGATCTTGAATATCAGTCCAACCTTCAAGCATGCTCACAACTTGGGACATTGTTGGTCTAAGTGTAGGAGATGCATTAGTACATAAGAGAGCCACATTTAGCACCACCATGGCCTCTTCAGTTGAATATTCTGAAGCCAAATTTGGATCAACCAGCTCCAGAAGACTCCCTCTCTCTTGCAAAACATATGCCTAATGAAACTCAAATTTTAGACAAATAACTATACGTTAAGATTAAAAGTGATTTAACATTTCCGATAAAAAATTAATAACTAACAATTGACGATAAAAAAAAAAAAAAAGTGATTTAATGATTACATGATCACTGAAAAAAGACAACTTTGTGATTTAATCTTTTCAAAAAATCCCTCTCACTTGATATGCCCGTATATGTATGTGTGTATGTACGAACTAGTAAAATCAATAATCCATAGGTCTTGGTGATTTAGTATCTATTGTTTGTTTGAGCCTGTTATATTATGCATTAAGATAAATTCTAATTACCCAATCAAGAAGGTAAACAAAATCCTCGTTTGGCCTGAAATTTGTATTGCTCTTTCCACTGACAGTTTCCAGTGCAACCACCCCAAAGCTATAAACATCTGCTTTGTCAGTTAAATAGCCACGCATTGCATACTCAGGAGCCATGTAACCACTGGAAAATGAAAAAAAAGCATTTAGCATTGATAAAATAATGGATTTGACTAAGAGTATACTTTACAGAATAAAGTACATCAATAACCATTGGTTAAATATTTAATGCTTGAAATTACAACTAACTTCATAGTATGATACACATGCATTTGATTTTTACCAGAATATCCACTATTGATTAAAAATGGGTATTTTTACCATGTTTTGATATGAAAACAAGAGAAATAGTAGCAAAATATGAACTTACATTGTTCCTGCAACTCGAGTGCTAATGTGGGTTTTGTCATCTTCAATAAGTTTTGCCAAGCCAAAATCTGAGACTTTAGCATTAAAATCCTTGTCGAGCAATACATTACTTGCCTTAATATCCCTATGTATGATTTTTATTCTGGACTCTTCATGAAGATAAGCCAAAGCTTTAGCTATACCAAGACAAATTTTCTTCCTTGTTGGCCAATCTAGTTTTGTTTTGTTTGGATCCCTCCCTGTATGTGATTGGGAGAAGGACAATCAGTTAGTTGGTTCTATCAAATGTTTGATTCAAATGACAAGTATGGCTAAAGTTTATTCATCATGAAGCTTACCAAAAAGAATGCGAGATAGACAGTTGTTTTCCATGTACTCATATATCAGTATTAGCTGGTTGCCCTCCACACAACATCCATAAAGCTTAACAAGATTGGGATGTTGAAGTCCAGATATCAGTCCCATCTCATTCACAAACTCACGATTTCCTTGTTTAGATTTTGAAGAAAGTTGCTTTACTGCTATTATTGTACCATCTGATAGTAGGCCCTGCATCATGAACAAGGTGTATTTTTTTTCTTGCATTAGCATTACATACACATATTCAAACTACTGAAGTGCTGATTGATCTAACAAATCTCCATTACACTTTAACCATCATGTACATGGATAATTTTTCTCTTTCATTAACCCACGAAGGTTATACATGCTTGCTAATGAGTACAAAATACATTACAGAAATTATGATTAAATTGTAAGCGTTAAATTAGAATTGAATGGAGATATAGAGACCATGAAGTGTGTCTTCTATTTCAAATCAAGTAACAAATAAATTAACCATAAGATGGAATAGGTAACCAAGAATGGAAGATCAAAGTACCTTGTATACACAACCAAAGCCACCTTCGCCAATTTTATTCACTGTATCAAAGTTTTTGGTTGCTGCTTTGATTTGTCTTAGTGTAAATAATCCCGTCTGCAGATCTATGCCCCTGAGCTCTGAAAATAAAAAAACAAAATATTGGAAATTTGGATTCAACAATAAAGTTTATAACTTTCTCTACAATATCTGCCACATAGTTCATTTCATTTCTATCTAGCATATAATATATAGGGCAGGCAAGTATACTCTCGTATGTTCTCTTAAAGCCTTGACTTTAGTGAAATGGAGAAATATCGTCAATTACAAATCTTATATAGAAGTAAATTGTTGCACTTCAGTTTTATGACATTTAAATAAAGTTTGCAGAAATATTTATTTAAACAAATTGTGGAAGAAGCTCAGGCAAATACAGCTGGATACAGAAAAGATGTTGAGTTGGAAACAAATGGAAATATTTGTTATAACTAAAAGAATTGGAAGAACTTGGTGGCATATTCCATACCTTTATACACTGGGTCTTTGCCTCCTAACCATCCCATCCTCCTCATGAGAACCAGCACCAGCAGAACAACCACTAAAACACCAGCTACTATGCCGATGGCCAGTATGACATAAGTTCTTTTGCCATCCCCTGATGGAGGTTTAAAATCTGTGCAAGGGAAAAATATTTACTTTTAGCTTTTGCATAAATGAAGAACAAAACTGATAGAACTGGATCAGATAAAAGGAAATAATGATGAATTTTATTGATAACAGAACTCTAGTGGAGGTCTTGTAGAGGTAGAGATAAATGGTTCCTACAATTTTTAAATTCATAATGGATTATGGTTTCAACTGCAGTCTTATCAAGTCAGATAAAGCACTAACTCTAAGATGCATGATATGTGACTTACTAGGGTTTACTGAAATAGCAGATACTAGAGGTCCATAAACTCCTCTTGTGGGTATGCCAGTGGTTCCTTTTCCAGCCCAGTAGAAGTGAATCTTCAAAGTATGTTGGGTGACAGAAGCATTAAATGTCTTCTCAATTGACTTGCCAGTACCACCAGCTTCTCTTTGGATATCAAAGTCTTTCAGCACTAAATTCCCCTTAATTTTAGGACAAAATAATATATTCCATATACATCAATGCACAACTCAGTGCAAATCAATTATTTAGCATCATTTGCAAATCAAGCAAGTAACTGTTACCTGGATATAGACGTCAAATACTCGCCTTCCAAGACTGTTAAGGGACCTATCATTGATGAAAATAATCTCTGCAAAGTGAAGCTTAACTGTGTAATTTCCATTTATTAGGCAGAGGCCATAGTATGTGAGAGCAAGGGGAGAAACACGCGCTGTTGTGTATAGTTGTGAATTGAGTGCAGAGACATTAAGTCTAGAAGTATTGGCCACAATATATGGATCAGAGTCAATATCATTGTCCATGAAGTTTCCAGTGCTACTAAGAGCCCAATCCTGGCTAGTGTAATATAACATTGCAGCACCCTTTTGTTCTCTGTCAGCTTCATAAATATTACCACTAATATTTGCTTCGTTTCCACCACAATTAATGTTCAGGGAGTACTGATCTATTGAAAAAACAATGACAAGCAGGATTGAAAAGAAAGAATACTCAATTGTAAAAATCTTTCAAATTGTAATGGTCTAATGGTAAAGATAGACAACTGCATAGAAAGGTAAAATTTGCAAAGAACGCAACATATTCAATGGTTGTAATAAAAAAGAATAAAATGTCATTACAATCATTCAATGGTTGTAATAAACAAGGATATCAAATTATCTTCCAGTTTAAGTTTCTTAGAATTAGTCAACCTATTTTTTCAAATAATTAGAAAAGGAGGAAATTAGTCTTAACCCCTTAATAAAAACAGTTATATTCTTTCTTCTTTCCTAATGAACATTTATCCTTCTTACTTTATTTTGTTTTATTTGAATTTCTGTACAACTCTAAGCTTAAGATTGTTAGCAAAGAAGTAGGCAGTGAACTTTTGCGTAAATAGAATCATAAGCAAAATCATGTTATATGACTATCTTAAATTTTTCTTTTGGTATGAAATCATGTTGAGTTGAAAGTTTCTCATCAACTTATTTCACTCAATTTCAGGTCACAGAATTTGAGTCAATATTTAAACCAGCCCATCAGATCATAAAAGTAATTTAAAACTTGTAGTATGGTCACATACTTACATTGGCTAACTGAAGCAGGGCATGGAAAGCTCCTTTTTAAGCATGAATGAATCTTATTTCTGCAACAAAGGGAGAAATTTAAGGTTATATTCTAGGGCTACTACCAAAAACCAAATTTTACAGAAAATATTCCAAAGACAACAGCTTACTGTGTATTTACAGATGAAGAGTAGCTCTCAACAAGGTTTCTGGAAAAACAAAAAAACAAAATGTTGCAGTATAACTGATAACTAATTGAAGACAACTTTTACTCAAAGCTTAAATAAAATAAAACTTTACATGCTCCCGCGTTGACATTCAGTTGGACTTGAGCTGTCCCAGGAGAAGTTATTGTCAGAGATATCACTGTGCACCAAAATATATAATAAAAGATGTTAATCTCATGTTGCTAAAGGATTGCTTATTTAATTTCAGATGCAGACATCAACAGCTTGAAGCTCCCAGAGAGCACAGTTTTAAAGACCGAGCTGATGATCAATCCGGTCAAGATATTGGATTAATGGTTGAATCAGTGAATCATGAATTAACTTGCATGACCCTATCTCTGTTAACTGTTTTTTAAATATTCATTATATACAACTTTTAAAATTGTAAAATTTAATATTATTGAAAATTATTTAAATTATTTTTAATCTCTATTGTTATTATATTATATTTTTTGTCATATATTTCACTACTATTTTTTAAATCTCTCTTTCTTTATTTCTTTTTATTATATAATGTAAAATACTAAATTCAATTGTTGACAGTATAAGCAACTTTAATAAATGAAATTTGTATGTGGGATTTGATATACAAAAATAATTTGCTGCGTTTGTGACAAAAAGCATGGGTCCTGTGAGTGTGAGGCATGGTTTCTAGTCCCAGTCCCTTCAATTTTAACCTCACTCATTTCGTTCACATGCACTCGGTGGCGCATGGTCCGGGTATTAAATAGAGTATAAGTCATCTAACTATATTTTTTTTTTTTCATTTTCTAAATGGATTTGTTGAAAAAAATTTCTCATGATGGAACTTAATATAAGACTTGGCTTGTTGTTGTTGAACTCTAAATGCTCTAAAACATATCAATCACACACTACACAGTGTATATTTCTAGCTGCCTTATTCACTGTACCCACTGAAGCAAATATTAAGATGAAGACTGAAAATTGAAACATAACGATTCAAGTATTTATCGTACATATTTTTGTTATTTGCGAGGACCCATCGAGGTATGATCCCTGATAATTTGTTCCCGGTAAGATACCTGCATTATTTAATACATTTTGTTTCGTCAAAATTAAAAATGAAATGTATCAATAACATATTTTATTCAACGCATCCACTTACATGAAATCTACTTTGTCAAGTTGGGCAAAAGAGTCAGGTATCTCTCCACTCAAGCCATTGTAACTCAAATCTCTACAACAACGAAGATAAATAAATGAACTTGTTTCATGTAACGAAAGGGTTAATAATTTTTTATATTATAAAAAAATGTATTTTATCTTCAACTTTAAGATGTTCATAAATATAAGCATGTTCTACATTTTATAGCTGTCTTTATAATCTACCTTCAGTATTATTCAAACAAAGTGATATGGTGTTCATGTATAGCAAGGTCTATGATAGAAGTTCATAAGGGACACATGAATCATCAGAGCAACAACCATTCAACTTTGAAAAATTAATCTACACCGGAAAGACTATAGACTTATCTGTTTCATTTTTGCTTCTCTCTTAATGAAGTTTAGTGCTTGTTAATAATTACCCATGTTTGACGGCTATAAACAAAATAATACCATAACTGACCTACAAAACCTTGTACCTGGAAAAAAATTATATTTCAGATCTAGATAAAATTATACAACATTATTATGAGCGTAGTGTCAATATTATAATTTATATGAAAAGATGGCTTAGCCAACTTTGAATTGATTCTCTAAGATCTTCTCAAGTGGAACATGATCCTCAAAGTAATATATCATGTTGTCAAAACTGTTGTAAGTTACTTGTTGAACAACTTACAAGATTTTCAGTTTTTCCATTCTCCCAATATATTCTGGGATTTCTCCTTTAATCATGCATTTTCTCAATACCCTGCATTATGATGTCCAAATAAAATATAGGTCATTTTTATAAAGACTTCAAGAGAAAGAAGCATTTAAGTCATTGAACTTACAGTGTTTTCATGGATTTCAAGTTATTTAGTGGTGGGAAAGCTGAGCTTTTACTAGCTTTTAGGTCAGTTATCCTCCTAAGTATCAAAGAATAAATAAAACAATCACTCAACATATTCATCTTTTATGACCAAAACATAAATAAAATAAAGAATTACAAACATACAAATCACTTAATCTTGTCAATGCAGAAATGCTAGAAGGTATGGGACCCTCAAGAGAGCAACCGTGCATATGCCTGTAACCCCAAAAGAAAAAAAGTTAACATGATAAAGTAGTATATACAACAAATACAACAAGAAAGAACGAGGTAGGAAACTTACAGCTTTTCAATCAATGTCCAGTTACTAATGAAATCAGGAATCTTCCCAAGGAAATTATTGTCACTTATCCTCCTAAAATGTGTTTCCCAAAGGTTAATCAGTATGCAAGGAAATGTCAAAATTTAAATGTAACAACAATAAAAGAAAAAAAGTGATAAACAAAGCTACAGATTCTTTAGTTTTGTAGCTCCTTATATGAATTGATTAAGAAACCTGCAGTGACTTGCATTAACACCTCACTACCTAATATTAAATAGAATCAAAGTGGCTCATCTTTGTGCATCTTTAACTGTCAGATTGTAACCATGTGCTAGAATATGTCAAATTGATAAGAACTTACAAATCAATCAACTTGGTTAACTTGGAAAGTGCGGGTGGCAATGCTCCTGTGAATCCATTGGATGACAGAATGCTAAACAAACATGATTTACTCATATTAAAACACTACAGAATAATATGTGAGGGGGAAAATAGAAGCAGATATTGAGATTCCAAATTTCCAATAAGCACACAAAGAAGATCAAAAGAATTACAGTTTTTCTAAATTGGTCAACTTCCCAATCTCTGTTGGAATGTGGCCTGAAAATTGATTTCCTTCAATACTCCTGTAACATTCATACAAATATTTAATTTAAACAAAGCTGCAGAAATAAATTGGAAATTATACTAAACCAGCAATCCTGGATCACCTATGCCAAGCTTCCTTTAGGTAAAAGCAAATATATTGGCAAAAGCTAAAAGCTACCTTTAGATATTCCAAATATATCTTTCACTTCTTTTTCTTTCTTTCTATTTTTCTTTAAAAATACATTCAATTTATCACTAAGCTAAGTGATGAAGTAAACATACAATTCATTTGAAAATAAAGAAATGATTTCAACATACAAGTTTCTGAGGGTTGTGATATTGGTGAGAACTTTGGGGAATGGCCCTGACAATTTGTTTCCCATAAAAGAGCTGCACATTCAATTCACAAGAATCTTTAGTGTCACTCTCAAGTTGTTTGCTGTATACAGAAGAAATTGAAGAGACAATGCAGGGAAACCAAAGGGTGCAAAGCAGAAAGTTCTTACAGATCAACCAAGCGCATGGTACCCCATTGTGGAGGTATAGAACCAGTGATGATGTTACGACTAAGGTCTCTGTTTGAAAGTGCAAGACAAAGTTAGTGGACTTCACCATTCCATAGGGAACATCATGCAGATAAAAAAAAATTCATGGTTTCAAAACTGAGATTTGATATCTTACAATTCTTGGAGATGATGAAGCTTGGAAAACTCTGGTGAGAGACTGCCAGACAGATTCTGAGCCTTCAAGAATCTGTTCATTTAGAAAGCAGAAATTCAGAATTTATAATTATATGGTGTTTAACATGATTATTCCAAGATATCCCATCAATAAACAAATACAGTACATGAAATGAGAAAAGAAACAATCTTGTGAGTCCCTTGTGTACAAAAGTTAGGAAGTCCTCACAAACAGATTAAATCTAAAAAATTAACCAAAGTAGAATTTAGAATTAATTCAAGAATTTAATCAGAATGTATAGACAGCAGGACCGTGTTTAGGAATTTTAGGGCATTAGTCAAATTTTTAAAGAAACTTAATATTATATAAATTATTTCTTAAACTATTTTTTTTAGTTTTTTATGACTTTTTTTTACCAATTAAACTCATTTTTATATATTCTTTTTATGAATACTAAGACATTTATAAGAGTATTATATATTGAGATTTTTTTAACTTATTTTTTATTTTACGTTTTGAAAACCAAGTTCCTAGTTTCTATTTGATTTTTTCCTATTACTACAAAGTATAAGAATAAAATAAAGAAGCACTACGTAATATAAACAATTTTTTTTAAAAAAAAATC
>PYAF01006068.1:2845418-2875075 GCA_007407185.1 Glycine tomentella | reverse complement strand
AAATCTGATATCAATTAAGGTATTAAAAAAATATGAAAAAGAGATAGAGAAACAATGAGAGTTGAATAAATGTTATTTTTAATTAAAGAAATTGATAAGTCATGCATTAATATCTTTTGTCCTTCATGCTACTAATTATTTTATCTCTAACATTAATAACCATGTTCCTAATTAATGGTATAATTTCTTATAATAAGCTATAAATTCAATTTTTAATTATATATAATTTTGGTATTTAATTTTTTCACCTCTAATTATTAATTAAGACGAGTAGCTAACTAACTTTTGGATAATTTTCTAATCATAAAACATCCTTGTTCATTGTAATTTGAACAATAAAAACAGATTTATATAAAAACTTACATAAAAATAAGTAAAATAAAATTAAAAGACCTAAGGTAATATTTTAATTGCCTTGTACTATTCCCGATCTTCGACCTTGATTGACAATAGTAAAGTATCTTACAGTATCAAAAAATCATGAATTGTTATGAATGTCAAAATTGTTGACTTTCATAATAACTATCTAAAAACTAATTGTGTTTTCTATGAAAAATAATACTACATATTTTGGTCATTGACCTGTCTGTGAGAGTACTAGTGATTAGTACCTCTTCTCTGGTAACCATCAACACTCAACAGTTGATCTAGTGTTCAGTAAATCCTTTCCCATTCTTTGAACATAAATTAATCAACATTTCCTATTTAAAAAAAATCAACAAATTACTTTTTACTAGACAAAGTTCGACGTAACAAAAAAAAAACAATTAGTTTGAAGCAAAAACATGAACGTATAGCCCAACAGATGAAAATTAAAAATTTTAAGAAAATTTTGACGAGAAAAAAGATAAAGACAGCACATCCTTTTCAAAGTCAAAGCTTTGCATCTTGCATCAGGTCGGTTGAGTTGTCGATCGAGACCAGTGTCCGACATTTCACACTTAATTTTTTTGTATGTTAATGAGTAATTAAACATAATGAAATCAACATTATACATGATAAATATATAATTAATTTTGTCTCTCTCAAAAAAAATTTGTCACTTACTTTTTTATTTATTATTTTTCTGGTATACATTTATTTTAAAAATATAGTCCAAGAAACATTTTCCTCTCTTCACCAAAAAAAAAAAACATTTTCCTCTCTTCAAAAAAAAAAAAAAAAACATTTTCCTCTTCTCATTTAGTGCTACGCGTTACTTTGACGAGTCACAACCACAAATTTGCATGATTAAGATTCGCGATGGTCAACTTTTTGAAGAAGGCAGGATATGCATAAATCTTTGGAAATATACTAGGTAAAAAGAAAATTAGTAGAAAAACACCCATTACCCTTTTCGTCCTTTTTGCTTCAATTAAAAAAGTTCTTGGAATCCAGCTATGAAAACATGAATTTATAACTGAACAATTTTTTTCTCTTAAAAAAAATATGTAACTGCACGTGAAGGTTTGATGGTAACTTTAGGTGCTGTCTGTAGTAATAAAAAAAAATAGTTGAAGCAATATGGCCGTGAAGATTAATTAATTAATCAAAACTTGAAGGAAATCATCTTCATTTTACTAAGTGCACATGTGATTCCATGTGATTATCTTCCATAATCTGAGTTCTCGAAAACACAAAGAATCTGTAGGGATTGAACCAAAAACTTGATTGAAACAAGTTAAAAGAGAGAGAGAAAGGGCATTACATGCTTACAACATGGCAAGAAGAATTGTGATTGAAGGAACAATCACATATCACAGAACTCTCAAAGCCTTTCCTAGCATCAGACACATTCCAATTCCCTTTTCCACTGCAAGGATCCACCCCAAAGTCCCAGTCTTTCTTCCCAATCTTGCTTCCTATTTCCTTCAATGCCTTCACTGCACACAATTCAACCAAATCAACTTCATCGATCAGAGAAAAAACAAACAACATTCAAATGAGTCTTACGGTACCACAGATGCATATGCATAGAATTATAGAATTAGAAGCTATGATGAAATGAAACAACCAGTCCATGATTTTCTTTTGCTGTCCATAGATCCAATCAAAAGAAATGAGTGAGACAAGACCACTTTTGACTCTGCCTCACTTTTGCAACTTTATGTTCCAATCCAAAACATGGGAAAGTAGAAAGGATTATAAACTAATGTTATGAAGTATGAACTGATTTGATACAAGTATAAAAAGTGTGTGAACAGAAATGAGTGAAGGAATGAGTTTTACCCTCTTGAGTGTTGAGCTTGGGAGTGGCTGCAGAAGCCAAGTGTGAGAGGAAAATCAATGAAGTGGAACCAAGGACGAGTAAAAAGAGCATCTTGGAATAATCCAAGTTGGTCTCCATGAAAGTGTTTTCACTCTTTGGTTGTTCAAGCAGGAAGAAAATGATAGGGAGAGAGTCAGAGACTATTATATGCTATCAGATGAGGATAGACACTGGGTTGCATAAGTGGTGATGTTGGTGGCTTCTGTACTCTGGTTGGGAGCATGAGACAAAAAAAAACAAAAAACTATGCCAAACCCAATATGAGCATTTATATTGTGCATTTCATTATTTTTTTATTTTTATTTTTTGAAATATCTGTAAAATGCTCAGTTGCAACTTGATGGAAGACAACTTGGTAAAGGATCCAGAGTTAATTCTGATCCTTCTAATGAGGGGTTAATGCCTCTTATATCTTGGTTAACAACCTTCCTACAAAAGATCTCTTAATGTAGAAGTAGTTGAATAGTCTTGAATGAATCAATTAAATTGTTTGTAGTTTAGACTTATATAGTAATAATTTTCTGGTGAGTTTCTGCTAATAGTTTTAAAATGTAATTTACCCCCCACCCAATTTTATTACTTTAAGCATAAACCAAAAAAAGTTACAAGGAAGAACGGGGTTTGCAATCCTATCGGGTGGGAAACGTGCGTTTGAGATGCCAAGGAAAAAGCCCATAGTTGGATGTGGGAAATGTATTCAAACATTAATTATAGAATTCGGATTGGTTGCGTTGTGGCCATATCTATATATCGCTTGCCTTCCCAGGGTTAAAAAAGAAGAAAGAAAAACTCCAAAAATTTAGATTGAGAATATTTAAAATTAAATCAAGTATCCTGTTATAGTAGTATAACTTCTACTTTTTTACAATTTAAAAGTAACTAAAAGTTATTTTTGTGATTTACATTTGAATTGTGTGGATAAGAATTAAAACAGGGTAAGGTAAATCATTCACAAAAATTATTAAAAAAATTCATAAAAATCAAAGATACTGAGAATTTATAAGTATTCTGTATAACCAATTAGACTCCTTTGGTTGTAATTTTCAAATTTGTAATAAGAAATGAGCAACATAGCTCGGAATGATGAGACTAGATAACATTTTTTTCTTTTTTCAATTTCCACAACTCCCTCGAGCGTCGTACTGCATTGCCTCTAACGTTTATCTTCAATTGAAAGAAAAACACGGTATTTGATCTATGCAGAATTGACCATCAGAATTCAACATTAGAATAATTGGATCTGTTAATTTAATTTGGAAGTGTTAAACGCACTACATAGGTTTGCATCTATTCATGATTCAAGTATATATTTTATCCTAATGGCTAAATACATAAAGATGTATGTTGTTGATTCTTGAATTAATTGTATATTTAATATTTTAATTGAATATATCTCAACCTAGCTCTAGTCCAAATTTAACATATTTTAATTTTGTAAAGCAAAAAAACTTACTAAAAATTTTAGAGGAACGAAATTCGAATATTTTATATTTTATAAGAAAAAAATCATATTTAGCCTAAATTTAAAAGTTTATTTCAGTTTCTACAAAATTTAACGTTTAATTTTGGTCTTCATAAAATTCAAAAGCTTAATTTTAAGTCCTCATAAAAATTAAAAATTTGATTTTAATGCTCATAAAAATGTAAAATATTATCTTTTATTTTTAATATAATATATTAAATAATATCAAAAAATAACATAATATTCATAACTCAATAATTATTCTTTTTTATCCTAAAAGAAGAGTTATGGAGACAGTGGCTCTAGAAACAATTTTGACCCAAAACTAGCTCTTGAGCCAACAAATTAATAACAACTTTTTTCTACACAAATCTTTCGTTAATCAATATAATTGTATTATATCTTATAATTACATTCATAAGTTATTATTTTTTTTCCTATAACTACTTTCACAAATCATCCATTAGTTTTTATTATATTTCTTTTTATTTTAAAAAACATAGAAAAATAGTTAAATACGAAGTGTCCATTTTCTCCTAATAGTTAATAATGTTAATATTACTTCCTTCATTTCTAATTATAAAACCCTTTTTAGAAATTTGATTGTCTTTTTTATAAAATTATTTTCTAATTTTTAAATACATCAATTATTTTTTCTTACATATCCTTAATTATTCTCTCTTAAAATATTAATGAAAACAATTAAGTAACTAGAGAGATAAGAAAAATATAATTTTAAAATAATACTGTAATGAATTACCTAATTAATTAAATTAATAATTTTTAAAAAAATATAAATTAATTAAAATGATCCTATAATTAGGAATTGAAAAAGTAATGTATTACATTAATAAACCAAGTTGACCTCGTCTTCTCCCATCTATTATTGGGTTTTAATCGAGGGGTTCAAACTTACATAAATAACCTTAACAAAGTTTTGAGATGGGTAGAAACAAAAATATATCTGTGGCAACCCATCCATGGTCATTCTTAACAAAGTTATGAATATTATGTTGTTTTTTTCTTAATATAATATACTATATTAAAATAAAAATATAATATTTTATGAGGACTAAAAATCAAACTTTTAAATTTTATAGTAATTAAAATCAAATTTAATTTTTTTAAGGAACAAAAAAATTCTCTTATTATGTGATAGTCATGTAATGAAGTGGATGACAAATGACAGTCATGTCATTCAAAATGTTCGCTTAGGACATTTTTAGTGAAGATTTTTTAAGTAAATTTTTTCAGTTATTTTTTGTGGTCTTCATAATATTTTTTGTAATATTCATAGTGTCATGTTATTATAAGAAATTCATACACAATTTATTTCAATACTATGAAACTCTAGAAAACTTCAAAAAAACTCACATTCTTTTTATATTTTTATTTTATTTGCACTTAATTATAGTTTAATTATGGTGTTGTTATGTTTTAGATAAATATTATTTTTTATTGTTAAGAAATAATTTCTTGCATAAGATACAGATATTATTTTTGAGAAACTCTCCTTATCGCGTAGATTTGCTCTAATGAAAAATAAATTATAAAAAACAATTTTTTAACTTAAGAAATCCTTCAAAAAATTCTTATTAAAGATGTTCTAATACAATATTAATGTAGCACTTTATTAATCACAACAACAATCCACTGATATTAGATGTTTGGACAAAAATTAATATGTTTTAGATTTTGAGGAACTAAAATAAGACAATATATTTTAAAAAATGAAAATTTAACTTCCAACTATTTTTGAAAGGATGAAAGACATATAGTATTTATCCCTTTTTTTTAGGAAACATTGCAAGGCTATGAATGCAAGAATAAAGGGAAAAAAAGTTGTTTGTAATTATAAAAAAACAACTTGCTAATACAAAAGGATGTGTCTAAACGTTTCCAAACATTTAATGCAAGCCTTATATGTCCAAGACATGCATGATTAACAATTTTCTGCTCCCAAGGAACTATAAACTAGAACACTTGAAGAAATATATATAAAAAAAAGAGACATTTTTTGTCCAATACATTCAAATTCTAAGATACTATATGATAATCATATTAAAAAAAATCCAAATCCCCAAATCTTTTTGTTCTAAAATTTATTATTTATCTCTATATTATAAAATTTGATTAAAAGAAGAAGAATTTCTTTATATTTTTTTATTTATGCAATCACATAGTTTCTTTATTTTGAGGTAATGAAAGATAATTCTGTGCAAGAATTTCTTAAATTCGCACGCCATTGCAACCGTAATTCAGCCATTTCGATGTGGTCAAAGTCCATGCTCCAAACATCTTTCGGCTCGGTGGGAGGGGAAGTTCAAGTCTTAAGCAACTGCGAGGTAAATTTTTTTTTAAATTAATCATCAAAAACTTTATTTAAGTTTAATTCTGTTGAAAAATATTAAATTTAATTTAAGTTAAACCAATATTTTATAATTTGAATTAAATCGATTTTTCCAGTAAAAAAATTTATATCGATTTTTTATTTTCTATTTTATGAAGGAGCAATACTCTTAATTTGGGGATCTATAAAAAAAAATGAAAATTAATTACAATTAAGAAAATATTGAGCAGTTAATTTGACCTAATGGAACAATACCTGCCAAGTATTGGCATTTTCCCAACCAAGTTTATCATTGTTGGATTGAGACTCCTGAGGAGATTATTACTTTATAATAAACATTATAAGTTATTAATATTTAAGCTTTTCAATAATTAATTGACAAGTGCAAAAGTATTTTTTTTTCTGTAAAAAAGTGGAAAAGTATTTATAAAGATAAATATAGTTTTATTATCTGAAGTTCTTTTTTGTTTATTCTATTGAAATAGGTAAGTTGGGTTTTTCATTAGGGTTAAGTAAGTCCTAAGATTCAAAGAAAATTTATAAAGTTATTTACAAATTATCCACCAATAAAATTCTCATATGGATAAGGGGAACTAAACCCACATCCTTTTGTGATATGAACTTATTTTTTACCAACTAGATCAATCTTTGTTAATTGTTTTTAGTTTTATTTTAACTTTTTAGGTTTCAAACATCAAAGAATTTTTAAATACATATTGTAATTTATGCATAACAAAGGACATCATTAAAATAAATGGGATGAAATACACATGTGGATTAAATGTTTTTGTTATGAGTGAAACTGATATAAATGGTTAAAATTATAAATTAAAAGCAATATTTAAATTAATCTTAACCAACCCTCCCCTTAGGGTGTACACAGGTTGGTTTGGGTTGAGTTTGACGAAATTTGTGATCCAACCCAATTAAATTTGAACGTATTGATTTAAGTCAATTTTTCAAGAAAAAAAAAACTCAATCCAAAGTAATCCATTTGTAAATAGTTTGAATTGGATAACGGGTTAAATCATATAATTTATCTATTATTTGTAAAATCTGATATTTTTTATAATCTAAAACCTTTATTAAATGAAATACCGAATACATTACTTTTAATTGTTATGTGTAGTCAAATAGTGGAAGAAAAGATCAAGAGAGGAATCACATTGTCTCATCATCACATATGCTAACATATTATATTAAATATGATTTAAAAATTAAAATATAATAAACAAGTTCAATAACCACACTCACTAAATCTTAAATTCCAATAACTAAAACTATAACAATATAGTTTAAAATTTTCAATGTTATCAAATAATCATACTTAGTGCAATTGAAATTTCAACTAAATTTAAAATAGTTTGAAACAAATTAAAAAGCAAAATAGATATTCTATCACTAACTAGGAGTTGAAATCCTAATTTTATGAGTGTCCGAGTGAAATAATGAGAACTGAGAAAAAAATTATCTCACTCTTAATTACTATAAGTCTTATAATAATAGTAATTGATCATTTAAAATTTAAAAATATTATATATATATAATAAATTAATATAAATTAACGGGTGAATAGGTCAGATCAAACAGATAAGCGGATCTAGATATAAACTTAATTATAATCCAACCCAAAATTCAATGAACTTGAATGAGTTAATCGGATTTGATCCGAACACAAAAAATATCTAACCCAAATTATTTGAATTATTTGAGTTATTTCAAATTATAATTCAATCCAAAATTCAGTGAACTTGAAATGAGTTAATTGGATTTGATCCGAACACAAAAAAATATCTAACCCAAATTATTTGAATTATTTGAGTTATTTCAAATTTGTGGGTGACTTGTACCTGATCCCTAACTCCCCACCCACACATACGTATAAAAGTCTACCTGAAATTTATATCTGCTGAAAGGTAAAATTTAATATGTTTTTTTTTTGTTTAATATTGCAATACTAGTAGTATCATGGATTTATAGCTAGCTAATAGTGGTTGACCAGGGTTTGAAGCTTGAAATGTTACCTTTAATTTATAGGTATGAAAAGGAGTTGAAGACCACCTTCGTTTGCTTGCATTTGATGTTAAGTAGAGACATTCCTATGTCTCAACGTTCGAAGGGTTGTCAACACCGCGCGAGGGGACTCTCTCTATCAGCAACATTCTTCTCCACATCTTGGAAACTCTTTAGACTTTAATATTAACATTGCCTTGTTAATTTTAAAGTTAAATATATGTATTTTTTGATAAAATTAAGTTTAAATATTAATTTGTTTCAAAAGTAAAACAACGTACTCTTTTAATTAGCAACTAATTTTTCAATATATATATATATATATATATATATATATATATAGCTTTTTGTATTTTTTTTGTTTCTGAACTTGAAGATTGACGAAATCACAATCATGGACTTGTCCAAACATATATAGCTACAAAAATATTCAGAATCCGCACTGTTTGTTTTCCAATGTCCTACTTGTGATTCTTGATAAAGTAATAATGACTTGCATATAACTCTCATCAGCTACCAGAAGGATAATGATTCGGAGTTCGGACCAAGGGAAGAAGAAAGTAACATTTTTGTGTCGTCTTGCCTTGGAAATTTGGAATTAATTAAGGAGGAAAGGGAGATAGCGTGTGGGGACACACACACATATATATATACATATATATATATATATATATATATATATATATGAGAGAGAGAGAGAGAGAGAGCTACATGGTGTGTGGGGGCAGAAAATAAATAGAATAGAACGCGTTTTAATTTAAGGAATAAAATACAAAAGAAAGAGGCTACTGAATGTTTAATGCTCAATGAGGTCTCACGTACCCTGTGAGTGATAGGAATAGGATTGTGAAAAGAATATCAATTCTAACTCGACCATTCCAAATTATAAATTTTGAGAAGAATTGAATATGAATCACTTTATAAAAATGATCTATATAAGTTTGAACTAAAACTATTTTTATACAGTAATTCAGTTTAGTTCTTTAAAAAAACTTAATGATATATGTATGAGGAAAAGAAAAAACTAAACTAAACACCGAACCAAGTTAAAAAAAATCAATTCAAAAGTTAAACTAGCTACTTTATGATGAAAACAGTTTTGTTCAAAATAAACCATTTTAATAGAGTGATTTGATTCGATTTAAAAAAAATTTATGGGCAGCACTAATCTACTTAATGTTGTGACCTTGGCTGCATTATTGAATTGGAGATTGATATTTTTCCTATTCATACGTACGTGCAGTAATCTAAATAAAGTGTGTTTGTTATCGAGAGAGAGTGCATGAAGTTGACTGCCACTACGTACACTGCTATGCCAGCTAGCTTAACTTGGTAGTACTGCAAATGCAGCATTCCATTTTGGACTCTACTAAGTACTACCATGCTTCTTCTTTTGACCCAAATTATTAAACTACTACTTCGACTTCAAAATTTCTTGTGGATTCATTGGGTACGCGCTATTTCGAATTTTTGTTTTTATAATACTGATTAAAATGAATTATTATTGTTTCGTCATTTATCATTTCTAGAAGTTGTACTAGTATTTAGCATTAATTATATTTGCTTGTAACAGGAAGCCAGTCATGACCAATAATGAACACACACACACATATATATAGCTGTTTCTGTTATACCGATGCATAAAACTACGAGGAGGCGCTATATATAATTAGAATGAATGAAAAAAAAAGAGTTTTGATTTATATTTAATATATATTTTAAAAACAGGATATAAGATTAAATAAAAGTTAATTGAAATGGTGAAATTAAAAAAAAAAACAATAGTTTGTGGTTATGCATTATTAGTGTAAAAACTTTTATCAACAGTACTAATTTTAATTTTGTTTTTTTAAATAAGTAATGTTATATAAAGTATAGGATAAGCGAGTCAATTCATTTCTAATCAATTTGGCAGGCCTGATCCAACTTATTGAATATGATGATTATTGTTTGAGTGATAATATTTTAATTCACCTAAGCTAACATATTGGTTTTAAATTATGGATAGAGCTCATCAATAAAAGAATTGAAAAAAAAAAAAAAAAAAACTCCTCATCCATCCACTTTCTTGTTTAAGCATAAATGCATAACAATGTTTATAAGATTTTCTTTTTCCAATTAATAAATTATTAGTTCAAATGATATTGAATTTGAATTATCTTATATCAAATAAGATTTTGGATTTAAGTTTTATGAATAAAAAAACATGATTGAGAGGAAAAAATTTCACTAAAAGATGATTGACCAAATTTTCTGACATAGATTAATTATCTATAAAATTAATAAATATTTTCTACTAATAATGTGATAAAAAAATTGTTGTTAATACTTTACAGAGGATGCAAATTGACGGATTGTAAAGTTATAGTTCATATGCAGACGGAGGTGCGAGAATGTCGTTTACAATGTGTTATGGACCTGGTTTATAAGTCGAGGCCCAATAAGGTAATTTAGAATTCTTATGGCCCACTTTATTTTCATTCCCTTTTATTTAAGATCAGATCTTATTTTCTTTGAAAAATACTAAACTATACTCAAACTTTCCCTTACATCTTCTTTTTTAAAGGACGGATAACCACTATAGTCCCTTAAAATATAAGGGGGTGATAATTTAATTCCTGGAAAAACAATCTTTTTGAAATAGTTCATGAAAATATAAAAAGTGTGCAAAAAATATCATATCGTTGTGTAGAACTTCAATTTTAATTTATATTTCTATTTTGTGGACTGATATTATTAAGTTATAATGTTTAAGGATTATTGTAATATTAAATTATAATTTTTGAAGATCAAGTTAGCATTAAAGATTCAAAGATTATTTGACGTGGGGCGTGACGTCGTTCCACAATTAATGATATGAAATTGATGATGATTTTTTGCACTTTAGGTTTAGGACCAATTTTACCCTTTCTTATAGACTCTTCTTTCCACAATTAGCAATTTAGAGGATTGTTAATTTTTAATTATTGGATTAATTTTTTTTATCATTTATGTAAATTTATGAAGAAAATATTTATATATTGTTATTTTAGTTTGTCAATATTGGTTGTTTAATTTAAGTTTATGATGTGAGTGTATATATAATTGGTTGGACCATCACATGATATCAAATGAGATATCACTTATCTAAGTTATCTCGACTAGTAATTATAAAATTGTTACCCATAAACCAATTTTGGATGATATAATATTATGAGAAACACTACAATATAATTTTAATGAAAAATAAAGAAATTAGATGAATAAAGACTACATGATCCTACTAAACTAAACCTAATCATCATCCTAAATAGTGAGCAATAAGCATGATCGGTGGGATTCCCTATGCGCCCACTACATTGGGAAGTCACTGCTGTTGCAATTGCTCTCTCCCACTTTGAACGTTGAAGGAATAAATAGTCATTGGCTATGGCAGTGACACCGACATCAAATTATAGAATAATTTATTCTTATTTATATTATAAATTAAAATTCATCATTCACTTAATTAGATATTTTCAACACTTTCTTTTTTCTTCTATATAAATAACAAATACTAACTTTGTGAGTTTCAGATTCATACCCCTTTCAGATAGAAGCATGAGAGTATAGAGACCTGTTTGAAATTATCCAATATGATTGATACTTGGAAGTCGACTTCAACCATGTGATTAGTTTAATCATCTCCTACAGAGATTCATCCCTAAATGTTCTATGTATCATTTTGTACATGATGGTGTATTAATGACTTAATAAATTAGATTTCAAAAGTGGAACGTAGAATGAACATCTCACGATGCATCAGCACATTTTCTGCACAACAATTAAGTTGTATATGAAATCAAAATTAACCCATCATATGCTCATTACATTACAAATATATATACGGCATGACATGGCTCATGCAGAACAATGCCCATTTCTCCTCCGTCTATATGCACGGGGTATAGGTATACCGTATACGCATACATATATGTGCTACAAATCAATATTGCTCAGTCATACTCAAACTTTAGGAACTATAATTTGTAGAAATCCATCCCTGAAAATGGAGAAAGAAACAACAAATTATCAGCTTCAAATGTATAAAGGTACAGCACATATCTTTGAACTTGTGCAAAACCACACACATCACATACTAGTCCCTGAAATTATTCAAGTCACTTTCGACCCCATGCATGCATATTTTTTAAAATAAAATGACATGAAGTCACATACAAATTCAGTAAACCAAAACAAAAAAAGTACACTTATTTTAAGCATATATATATGGGGAAACCTTTTCAGTTTTCAGCAGAGCAGAATAGAGGAGAAAGGGTAGGGGAAAGAGTTCCCCTTGAGTAGATGTGACAAATTATATAGCTTTTAGATTGAGTTGAAAAGTTTATGAATCATCATGGCAGTATTCTAGCTTCCAAACAAAGCATTAGGAATGGCATAGATTCAGTTTTTTTGTGTATTTAAAATACCATAATGATCTAAGTACTAAAACAGTATAAAAGTGATGGCCATCATTACAGTAGCTAGTTGCAGCAATAGTGAATCAGCTATTTTAGCCTAACAGAACATCAAATATCCAATAAATTTCTCATTGAACTCAACTGAACTTCAAGGTTACAATTTGACTCACCATTTTGTGTTAGTAAAAGAGATCACTATTCACTAGCCAGGTATTGTTGGCTTAGCAGTGTGATAGCTTGTAGCCAAAATCTTCCTAATGTATGTTAGGTACCTAGGTATTTTATTACTACTTCCAGTTTGAACTTTGTTAGTAATATAATCATTTGAGAGTCCTGTGGCTGAACCAGAAACCAAAATTACTAAAAAATTGAATACTGCAAGAGACCAAATTAGATGAGGTTTTAAATATATATATATATATATATATATATATATATAGTTTGAGAATGGAGTTAAAATATGAGGCTATAATCAAGAGACACGTGCATAACAATAAGATATAACTTACAAAAATTCAGCTGATATTCTGTCCTTGTTCACACCAGCAGGAAGTGGCCAGACCACCCCATATGGTCCATATAGTATTTCCCTCCGATGATATGAAGAAAAGGAAGCATTTGGACAACCTGCAACTGTCCAAGAGCTAGTAGAGCGTCTACCTTTAACACACAACCTGTCACAGTTCACACATTGGCTCTTTTATCACAAAGAAAGGAGGTCCTATACTACGAAAGATCTATGACCACGAATGTCCAACATTAAAATTTCCATTTAGCGTTTCACTTCCAGAATTTATGCTTTATATTACAATGCAGAAATAATGTATAAAGTTTGTATTAATAGACAAGACCCTCCCCCGGTACACAAATGAAAGAAAAACTCAAACACAATAATGACAGACAAAAGTAGAGTATCCAACAATATTTTGTTTTGCCTTATGTTTTCCTTCACCACTCCCTTTTCTATTGATTAGGGAGAACTAAATGCTTAATACCACAAATTGCAAAGAGTATTACAATTAATATGAGGGTGTATACTAAAGATTCTTCTTACTTTAGTTCATCAACCTCCACTCTTATGTCACTGATACTGACACCTGGAACTTCCACTGTGATAACATATTTGTCTTCTGATTCTGCAACATCCATCCTTGGAGACCACTCAATTCCTGCAAAAAACAAAGGTCACAAAAATTATAGAGTAAATAGTCTATGCACTGGTATGTGATTGGTTTTTTCACGTTCGTTCAATCACAAATCATCTTGTGTGAAAATTTGTGAATCGTTAACTTTTACAATAATTACCTTAAAAATCATATTAATAATGATTTCTTATAGGTTGACAATATAAAAAAATTTACACTAACAATGCATACAAATTAAACTCAAAATAATATACTTCGATCTGTTTCTTATAGCTATTCAACTATTATTACTTCAAATGCCTTTCCGAGTTCAAAGTTCTAACCACCAATTTCAGAATAGCACGTTTTCTTTTCAGAATGTAACCGATCTCCTCTAATCTGTCTGGTTGGCCTAGCAAATGTAGGAGGATCAAGTGTACTAAAATCACAGCCCTGCTCCTGAGCCATTGGTTGGACCACTGAATTTGTGAAAACTGATTCTGCCCTTGCAGGTCTAGCAAAACATGGTGCTCTTGCATTAGAAAGACAATCAGATGCAGTAGCACCATGATTTGTTTTAGGAGCAATAAAGGAAGTTGAGCCACCCTGAAAGTTAGTGTATTTGTATTAAATAAGCCAGTGAGAAATGAATCACTTACCCAAAAAAAGTACATCGAACATTGTTAAGTATTTCAATAATAAGAACACTTAAGTACCTCTTCACTTGAAGTCTGCCTCATAAAATAACCAAGAGAAGCAGAAGCTTGGCGTGCAAAATACACCTTATTATCACATCTCCGGAGTACAGAGTTCAGACTGCCACTGCAGTTCTGATGGCGGTAGGAAAATTGATGAACAAAATGAATTACAAACAAATATTCAAGAAACAAAAAAGGATAGTACGTACAGATTATTTTATTAGACATTGTAAAACAAAAGCTTTAAAACCAAATTAGTGGTCACTAAAAACATATAATAAAGGTGTAGCATATGGAAATTCTGAATTAAGGAAACACTTTTAAATATCAAAAAGGGACAAAGATGAAGGAAACACTTAAGTTTTAAAACTTTGAAGTTGCTTTACAAAAATGCATTGATTTGATAAGTGTTCAAGTTATTATTGCCTAAGCCAATCATAAACTGATAAAAGAAAAGGCCAACTTAAACAATTAAATTTCCAATGCTGAACATCAAGATCAATAAACACTTTACCATAATAAATAGTGACATCAACAGTACAAGCTAATACGTCTCATAATTTAACGCAAATATGCAATATCAACTATAGAAAATCAGACACTGAATAGGTGATATTTCACAATTTATTCAAAGCCTGTCAGAGATGAAAGGACATATTTTCTCGTATTCAAACCAAATGAGCAGTCTAGCTACTTTCATCCTTTAGCCAATAAAAAATGAAGGAAGTGCTAGTCCACTTTATACAATACTCAAATAAAATGCAGCTTGATTGTCCTATGATGACAATAAATGAAGATTCCTATTAGATGGTATTTTCTGTTCACATGAAAAGGAGAACAAGGGCCAGGTAGCAAAAGATGAGAAACAAGTTCAATTTCCCCACTTAGCTATATCTAACTCCCAAATAATTCCCATGTGTCGAGAAAAACATAACTGAATTCAAATGAATTCCTTTATTTTCCATCATTATCTAGTGAACCATGAACCAGCCATGAACAAATAAGTAAAAGAACATAATATGTTACCATAGGCAGAACGTTGGTAGTTGAAACATCATCATTGGGTGCAAAGTGAGCAGCAATCATGTGAATTCTGCGTTTCACCGACTCACTCTCCATTTCTACCAATAAAAATGCTTCACAAAAATTTGAGCTAAAAAGATAATGCAGGATGGAACCAGCATCAGAGGATCAAGAATATAAGCAGAGGTAGTCACTACTGAATAGAAGATATTTTTAAGAAAATAACATTAGTGGGGCCCATTAAATCTAAATATCTTAGTGAACTGAAGATAATGTCAGTCGCCACCATACCACCGGGACCCAAAATATCAGTTTGAGACTAGTGTAGTCTGTAGTACTTCTTTTTTAGAATTTTAGGTACCCTTGATTGGAATTATTTTATTATTATCATTATTATTTAACATTTATTTTTAAAACCTTACAAAATTTATAATTACCCATAAAAATTAAAATAATATAATACAAAATGAAAAAAAATTGTAACAGAAAATCATTATTTTTTATTGCGTGTCAATTTAATACTAAGTACGTTATAAATTAAATATCAGTTTATTAGTTAAAGAACTTATTTTTATCATTTATATAGTGTATGTTTAATTTCTTTTTGTTTTCATTAAAAAATTATGGACGTTAAATATAATTACATAGTTTACTATGAAAATTTTAAAATAAATAACAATAAATAAAATTAGTAGGTTTTTCCTTTTTTACTTTAAAACAAAAATACAAGCATACTCTTTCTTAATTAATATCATGTTTTATTCTCCATAATTATTATTTTCCTTTATTTTATTAAAAACCAATGAAAATATCTCCCACCTGGTTGTCTCATTCGTGCAGAAACAATTTGTACTATATATATGGAAAATTTTACAAACAAGATAACCCCTCTGTGCCTGTCCCTGGCTACAGGTTTGAATTCTGAACAGTTTAAGACAAGAAATAAAGCAGAGTACAAAGACATCGAAGCTGTGCAATTCTATATACCTATATGCATTAAACAGAATATCACAGAATACACCGCTGACATAGAGTAAGAGCTTATTTGATTGTCACTACAAATCTATCTCACCCGTTACATGAGTTTTAATATAAAATCTGTAAATAAAGATAATCAGTTTAATGGCTAAGCACATAATATGACTTTCAAGATAATTACCGTAAAAATTAAGAAACTTATCCTAATGATTTGTAATAGAATGACACTATAAAATACTGTGGGTAATATATTCTCTCAAAGTTAATTTAGATATACATGTTTAACAATTCAAAATCAATTCTATCAAAAATTCTAAAACCAAACACTAGCTAGTAAGTACTAAATAATAATAATAATAATAATAATAATAATAATAGAATAGAAAGAAATTCATAACCATATTTTCATTTCCAAAGATCAAAGCCTTTATGTTCTAGAGGGGTAAAGACTGGAACGAGGCTTGTTTTATGGTATAAATATCTGTGCTTTCAAATTCAAATAATCACAAATTTAACCACTCAAGACAAAACTGTAGAAGCCTAACATTTGTTGTTAGCATTAAGAAGGAAGCAACTGAGACCGTTAAGTCAAAATGCAGAATAGAAGCAAACTACTTAAACAGACACTAAAAAATGGAAACGATGATTGCAGCTTTATGATCAATACAAATTATTAAAATCTGCGATGTGATGCTTGTGATAAATTGTTTTTGAAGTGTAATATTTTAACCTTTAGCAAGTGTTAAGTGAAACAGTTTAACTTACCAATAAACGAAAAGTGTGACACTGATATTGCAGCTTTATCAAATTAGTTAATAAAAACTTCCACACGGATTTAGATTTGAGTTGTGATTCTTTAGAAACGTTTTCTAGTTTTCTAAGGCCACCTATGTGAAATTTTTCTTTTCTTGATAACTACTAAAAAATATTTGTTAATAGATGCTGCAAAATTTGCATAATCCCCAATGTGTGTACTCTGAATTACTCTTGCTCCAATGCCCCTGCCCCTGCTCAACAAAAAGAAAGAAAAGCAAATGAATCAATATTCTTAGCTAGCTTGATTCTTTGAGGAAGCTCCCCGTGGCTGCTCATGCTGATTATCTTCACATCCCACATAAGGTGCTTCATGGTGTACGGTGGTGATCTATTTTTAACGTTCCTTTGCATAGGAAATTCATTATGTGACTAATAGCAGAACTTTGGCTGCTGCATGGTTTATGCCGATTTTTGTGTGCACTAAAATATGGATGTCATAATCTCTGACTCAATATCCATGCCAATTTGGTGTTCCATTGCAATAGGACTTTGGGAGCATTTACACTTGGGTTGAATGATAATTATGGAACGCAATGTCATCATCTCTAACGCACTAGATATGGGGTGGTTTTTATATGCTGTGGGATGCAGGGGCTCTGGGGTGGTATAATTTTTTATCAATTGAAGTAATTTTGTCCCAAAACTTAAAACACTCCTTGTGCTTGGATATTGTTCTGTCTGTAATAAATAAAAATGTAGCCTTTTCAAACAAGGGAGCAGAGAGTTCAATCGCATTTCAATTAAACATTATATGGCAAAAGAGATTGACTTTTGACACCTGCAACTCGTGTTTATTAAAAATGGTTTATGATAAAATGGCGTCATTTCATACAAGTAGTTGACTCCACCCAGGCACCCAGTTAAAATAAAAACTTGATTGTTGTTGACTAAGCATTCAAAGAAACAGAAAACAAAGGGCAAGAATAAGAATTCAACTTTACTCGCCACAAAACTACAAAATAAAACTGTAGTCTAATTGCACCTGCAACATGATATTTCAGCCTTCTCGGCCACCATCTTTTATTGCACGTTTGGGGCATAATTATAGTCAGAAATATAAATTTCCATGAATTGTATCCAATATAAAAGATAATGATATGGTTTGTGCTACAAAGGTGACACGCTAGAGAAAGATACATAAGAACGATTACTACAATTCATGTAATAAAACAGAACCATTGAGTCATCAATTCCACCAAACTCACTAGGCTACTTTACAAATGTCCTCATATTCCACAGCTTTAAGCACTCTGCCATCATAGGCTCCTTTCTCAATCTGCACCTTAGCACAAAAATTATCAGTATCCACCCCCAACAGCTTAGCAATTGATCCTCGATAAGCACCATTGACTATTTTTACACGCCCCCCAACTTGTGGAATCACAGTTTCAAGCTCTGCCTGATCAACTCTGAGCACATGCTTGCTTTCAAGCATTTCTATTTCCCCAACATACTTGTCAATTACCTTCCGCACAATGCCCTTTTGCTTGTAGTACCCCTTCTCTGCCAAGACTTTGCTCATAACCTTGACAACAATTCCCTCATGCAACCAATAATCCTTCCGATTAATTTTTTCCTTTTTCTTCTCTTCTTCCCTCATCATTTCATCCAAAGCTGATTTTCCACCTCCACTTTCTTTCCTCTTCAAATTGTTTCTGGGATTCCTTTCATTATATTTCTCTTCATCACCCTCATCAAACACCACCCTTGACGCCTCATGTTTTTCCTTGACCACAGGTTTAGCTGATGATGACCCAAGAGAAAATCCTATCTTGATTCCATCTTCCATATTCAGTTCCCTCGGAGGCTCAACCTGTGAAGGCTGATCAGCCTCAGAAGTAGCCGGCTGCATCATTTGCTCAGCCTTTTCAATCTGTCTCCTGATCTCCTTCTCTTGCTTTTCTTCATCTACCATATCTGCCTTGATTCTCTTATTCTTCATCCTCTCCTTGAAAAGGGTTTCTGAATCTCTATCTATATATGTAATGAACCATCCCTTGGGTGTTTCCTCAAACTTACATTTGCCAGTTCGACCTAAGTACTTAACAAACTCAGTAAGCGTAGCCCACTGAGTAGAGTTCATATGAATGTGGTGTCTATCGTTTATGTATTCATTATAAACTACAGTGGCTGCCACACGGCTGAATCGGTGACTGCGCTTCATGTGCTCCAGAAAAGTGGTCTCAAACTCTTCAGAATAGCCCTCAACTATCCGGTGTGGGTTTTGTCCAAAAATCTGCATTTGACGCTGGTGCCCTTCACTCATGCAATGGCATTTAAACCCATTCTCATCTCGGCACTGCTTCTGACACATCTGGCAATACCACCGAAGCTTCTGCAATCCTTTTGCTTTGATTCGGTTGGCAATTGCTTTAGGTGTGAGAAACTCATTTTTTCCCATCACGAATCTGGATGTCACATTTCAGATAAAACAAAACGTTATCAGTAATCCTACACGCTGTTTCCTTACAGCTGAAATTACGTTATAAAGGAAAAAAGAACACAACAAAAACAGCATTAGAACAAAAGCTAAAATTCTTAAAGCATTAGAAAACAAGAAGCATAGTACTTTGGAGCAAGCATCCACGTTAAATAACTAATGAATAAAGTTTTGATTAGTATACAATAAACAACTTCACTTTTTCCCTCACACGTTAATTGAAATCCTTCAAAGTCGAAGGTCATCATCCATTGGCAAAGATTCCCAGAGGAACCGTATGATTAAAACAGCTTTACTTTGATTCTCAACACGATGCAATAATAAATCAATGGTTTTTCAAGCATTCTCTGTTCCAACATCTTTGGCTCGGTATCCTATTCTAGTTTGCTTACATCTCAATTTCTTGAAACACACTTCTATCCTTCTCGGTCTTTCAAGCAAAGCATTACCAACGAAGAATATCAATCATCCAATCAATATACAAACAACGAGGAGAGAGAGGGAGAGGGAGAGAGAGAGAGAGAGAGAGAGAGAGAGAGAGAGAGAGAGAGAACGAACCTGAAATTGGCGGCAACTATTCCGGTGGTAACGGCAACCACAATTGCACGAACCCTAGATTTGAAGACGGAGAGAAACTAAGAAAGCGATTGGGATCGAAAAGGGTTTTGTTTTTCCGTTCACCCCGTGCTTAATTATAAACTAGCTTGGTGGAACGCCATTTATAAAATAAAATTAAAAAAAAAGTAATGTTAGGCTCATAATTTATTTTTTTTGCAATTTAAGTCTTGCTTTTAATCCTCATAGTTTTGGTTAAAAATTTCTTAACCCAGGAATTGCCACGAATACTGCAAATTTAGGGGTATATTTTCTATGTGGATATCTAGTTAGAATTCAATTAACTTAGGGTTTGTTTGATTTGAAAAAAAAAATGTGGTATTGGATGGGATAATTTTAGTTGTTTCGTGTTTGGTTTAAAAAATATTAGAAAACAACACAACTTAAATATGGACAAAATATTTTTTTATGATTTATTACTCGATACAAACTACTTAAAAGACCAAATATTTATTTTTTATTCTATTTTTTCTCTCTTCTAGCCCACTATCTCGCCCCATTTTGCATATGCTTCCTCTTTTGTTTTCAATAATCGTCACCAAACTATATTTTGTATATTTCATAATATATTTATTTTACAATAATAATAATAAATAATATGAATCACATTTAGATAATTAATAATAAAAATGATATTTTGGTAAAATTTTACATTCTTTTACAAGGAAAAAAATTGTTCACAATCGAACCACTAAGCTTTTAGTAAATAAAAAATTGTAAATTTTTTGTTTGATCTTTCTTTTTTTCCAATAAGTCCTTTATAGTACATTTTTCTTTATCATAAAGTTGTGTTGTTTTTATTTTCTATTTAAAAACTTCAATTATATGAAATATTTGATAAAAATAAATAAATAATAGTAAAAAGTAAAATGAAAGTTATTAGGCAATAAGTAACTATTAATGTTTTATTATAAAGTAAGATATTCATCTCTAAATATAAAATATTATAACTTTTAATATTTTATTAAAAGATATTCATCTCTAAATATAGGACAACATAAACATGATACCTTTTTCAGTCAGTCATACATTTATCCTATCAGTTCAGACTAAAATACTAAATATTTTATCAATAACTAAGTGAATTTGAAAAACTAATCAGTTATTTTTGCCAGTATATATAAAAATCAAGAAAAAACGACCCATTCCCAAATACGTGTTAAATCTAATTAATAAATTCCGTAATTAGATATATTAGAATGTCAACATCATCGATTTTTAGTAATCCACCGAGTTCCTGGTTAATCTTCCTATTACATTTGCGTCTCCACAATATATATAGTTATATACACACTAAGAAAAAGAGAGCCCAAATAACTGCAGATAAATAAAAAATAAAATGGTCCAGAAACATTAGCAAAGTCATAATTATGTAATATTAACCCAAATGATATAGGGGGGTCTTGTCCTACACTCAAATCAGAACGCTGTCTATGCAATCCGGCATTTTTCCCCTGAAAATCTACACAGCCGACTTATATGTCTAATGCTCAGGTTTTAGTAGAATAACTCCCTCCAAAACATAAAGTTGTTCTTCAAACATTACAGCATTCTCATCAAGACATCAGAAAAACAATCCCCAAGAAGAGAGTGATTCAAGGTTGTACAAGCAACAATCAGTTCCTAAGTACAAGCTGGATATTGAATTGCGTGCAAGAAGCTCGGAGTCCATATCTTCAGATTAACAGTAAGAAACCTGCCACAATAATTTGAAGTTCTCTATTACTATATGCAAGCAGAATTCAGTCAGTCTCAATCAAGAGCAACCACGATAATTTTCCAATAATCAGTGAATATGCTAAAAGAATGCAGTCCAACAATGACAAAGGTAAAAGATTTCACAAGTGAGACAGAATACGCAAGAAATGATGGAGAAAAGCCATATAAATCCCTTGTTAAGAATCTTACATGATTCTACTATATTAAGTTTAATATGGAATGCAAAAAAATGATGTTTGGAAGATAAATAATATTAGAGCAGTTAAAACAATTGGAAAATGATCGTGGTTGCTCTTGATTGAGACCACAATGAGACAATAACCACAAAAAACAATAGGAAAATATATATTTCATAGATCAAATAGAAGACCACATATCATCACCATATATTTTAGACAATGGACCACTAACATCTAAAATGCTGGGTACAGAAGCAATGTCCTCAACCATGCTAAATAATTAGTTAAAATAAAATGAATATATTAATTGGACAGTAATTAAGATGTCAACAGTAATGGATACATTGATTCAGTGAAAAGTAATTTGAACATGATAGAAATAGTTGTCAAACTCGCAAGTCAAGAAAACCAGTGGAGTTACATTGTTTTTTTTAAGAAGAAATTATTAGACGTGCATAAATTCACTAGTTCATGAGGGAATCTGACAGTCCACAAGCTTGAGTCATGTAATTTCTCGCCAAAAGGCAGTCTAGTGGGGTAGCATTGGGTAGACATGTATAAATTCACAAGTCCAAGAGCCTAAAAATCTACTGTCCTGTGACATCTATTTTTCCCTAAATACAGTATTTTGACGTAACAAAATTTACTTTTTGTCATTTTTTGCCTGATTTGAAACATATAGTTCACGGCTCATCCATTACCATGATGCAAATCAAGTAACACTGTTGCTACTGAAACTAGGATGAACACTCTTGAAAATAGGACTGATCTAGGGTGGAGACATGGGGCATATATGCAGGGCAATGGCAAAAAAAGTCGAAACCATGAATGCTTATTATGGTGATGCTATTAAATTATTTTTGGATACTATGAATCTATGATAGGTTTTTTTATGAAGGTTTTAAACTCTTATCAGTTCAAATATCAAGTCAATGGATGTTCCAAGACATGATTTTTACATAGACTCTTGAGTTTGCCAACATTAAGAATAGGTAGTTCTCTAAAGAACATAGTTGTCAATCCCAAATATTCGCTGAGAGGCAGACCCTGAAAATACTATAGCTGAACTGCAGGATGGCTTTTATTCTAACCAATTAGAATAAAAAGATTAAAGCATAAACTTTGAAGAGTTAGAGTACAAGATAATACCTGTTTTAGAGGGATTGAAAAACAGAACATATGAACAGAACAAAGCAAGGCAGCAAAGGTCACATTTCGCTGGAAACAGTAACAGGTTTGCATTAAATGGCCGCATAATTCTCAGGGATGATCATAAACTATGGAAAGCAGAGGCCACAGATGTTGGAGATGGCCAACTGTCACAACTGGACAGAAAATGCTGAGAAATACTGGATATGTTCCCAGAAAAGGGTGGGCGTTTGGCAGCGCCAAGGTCGCCATGGCAGAATGGCATGGCGGTTCTTTTTTTTGCCAACAACCATAAATAACAATGTGAAGGGAAGCCCATTATGGCAGCACCATAGGGCGCAATGGCATGTTTATGTAACAGAAATTTGGATTTCAGCCATCCACCATTGATAACACTGACTGCAGAGCTATTCAATTTTTGTAAAATGCTCCAGCTGCTACACTTTGCGAGCACGCGATAGCAACACTATTTGGCACTATTGACAACTATGCTAAAGCATGCTCCTTTACAAAGGTAAAGGGAACAGAAAGAATTACAAATTTGCCTTACCACCATTTGGATCAGTTAGCATTTAATTTCCTTGGTTAGAGTTTGCAAATAGCTTATACTA
Source organism: Glycine tomentella (assembly GCA_007407185.1). NCBI lineage: Eukaryota > Viridiplantae > Streptophyta > Magnoliopsida > Fabales > Fabaceae > Glycine > Glycine tomentella. Next base: position 2,851,211 of record PYAF01006068.1, on the reverse strand, counting down.
GTTTTTGGGGAAGTTATCTTTCCTTGATGATTTCCCAACAGGAATAACAATAAAACACCAAGAAAGCCAGCTTGGCACTTATCTGGCCATACATAAAGATGATGGAATGGCAGAAGGGTGGGAACGTATGTGTATATACACGCATACATACAATATACATATATGTCTTCTCTTAAAACAGTATATCAAAAAGGTAAATTCAAAAATTGTTTATGGCAAACAGCATACTATAATTTTACTCTGCAACTCAAAAGTCACAATCATGTCGAATTATCAATAGGTATCCTAATGAGTCTAGAAACTTGACTAAAAGGTATTGTTGTTAAATTTTGCTTCACGCCCAAACATAAATTTGAGTTGGTATATTAATAGCCACCCGGCTCCAACACCCTTACAAATAAAAACAAAGAAGAGAGATTTATAATAACAAAATTAGTTTTTCCTAGCAAAATGCATGATCTCATCTTATCCTAATTTACCATTTAATTTTCCTTCTAGACATCACTATCTCTCACAAAAAAAGGAAGAGTGCAAGATACACAGAAAACATAGAATGTGTGTCTGGATGCTCAGTGGCCTCTTGTCAACCATGGTTTTAGAAAAAATACAAATTTGGTCATTGTCAGACTAGAGGTGATAAAAATAACTTTTGAAATTTCAGTCGCAAAGTCAAGGTTAATTGGAGATGTCCATGGCTACAATTGTGGCAGCACTTGTCCACAAATTCCAACAATATCAAGGAATTCGATGGCAGCAGCAATTTAAAACTTTGATGTTGAAAAATTTAAACAAAATTTTACATCAAACTAGCTATTATAGTAAAATCAATCAAACATAAATAACTTCAAAATCAATTTTACAAACGCACACTCAAACAATCACACACATACACTCACTGACTCACTCAATTCTGCAAACACATAAACAGAGGATTGAACAAAACAACAAATACAAGCCTACCAATCAATTCTCCCATTACTGTTGCTGTTGATTTGGAGGGTTTGGCGGAGGGGGCATGCCAGGGCGAGGAGGACCAAACACCGGAACACCGCTGCCAGGTGGTGGTGGCATGCCAGGGCGAGGTGGTGGTGGAGCCGGCATTCCGGGGCGAGGGGGAGCCGGAGGTCCTCTCACCATCTGTCCAGGAGGGGGAGGCCCCATGGGTCTCTGTCCAAACTGCGGCGGAACTTGGAACTGTGGCGGAGGGCCACCAGGTCTCGGAGGTGCAAATTGCCCAGGCGGCATCGGCGGTGGCGGACCCCTCGCCATGGGAGGAGGAGCGAATTGCCCCGGCATCTGCCCCGGAGGCCTCATCACAGGCGGTCCACCGCCGGGATAAGACACCGGGGGTGCGTTGAGCTGCGGCGGGCGCGAGATCTGCGGCTGCATCATGCCAGGGGCGGGGCCGCCGACACCGCGGACAGGGCCGGCAAGGCCTGGCTGAGCCTGGACGACGGGAGCGGGTGGGATACCTCTTCCGGCGGCGCGGCCAATGCCAGGGCCGGCGAGAGCGGCGGCGCCGACTGCCTTGGAGCGGGACTCTTCCGGCGGAGGAGGGTCCTCGACGGTCATGGAGATGACCTCCTCGCCGCGGAGGAGGACGAGCCCGAGCGTACGGCGATCCTCGCGGTCGCCGCCTTCGGATGGCTTCTTGCCCTTGGGCGGAGGAAGCTTGCGGAACTCCTCGCAATCGCCGAGGACGAGGTTCATGTGGCGGTCGAAGGCCATGAATTTTCCTACGAGCTGGCGACCGTCCTGAATGGTGACACGCATACGGTAGTTGATGTACTGAAGCATCTTGGAACTCTTCGACATCGACATTTTGTAAAAATCGAAATTTTCTTCAGCAGCTTCTTCAGTGAGAGTGTTTTAGGGTTTAAGAAAAATGGGGACCTTAGAGGAGGGAAAATATTGTTCACTCCATGTACTCGTTTAGATTAACCCAACCAACTCTATTTTATATAGTGCAAGATCCAAGTAAGTCGGGCCAAGGCCCAGAGCCCAAAAGTGATTTTTTTTTTTATATATAAAATTGGAGTCTTTTCATTTACACTAGCATACATTCAACATTATGATTAGATAAGAAAAATATTAATTAGAGGATAATTGTGATTAAATAAAGAAAAATATTAATTGACTTGTTGATATTTCTTTTGTTGATAAATTATATTTTTACACAAATTGAATACCAGTGTAGGGAGTTTTTCTTTATAGATTAAATTTGAATAAAGATAAATAGAGTAGGGTCTTTTTATATTTTATTTTTCTCATCCATTTGTGATTATTTTATATATATATATATAATTTTTTTTTTGGAAAGTTATTCATTATAATTATTTTTCAAAACCCCTTTAAAGATAACTTTTTATGTGCATGTTTAGATCCCGGCTAAGAGATCCCAAACCTAGGTTTATAAAAAGAATTCCTCTAATACTGTTGGACTCAACTTACGTTTGAGGGGCTTCTACCAGTTTCCCAAACATGCTTATTATCTTCATTATCTATGAATGAACTATTAGTTGAAGAGCAATGCTTTAACTTATTCTTGTTTTGTCTAAGTATATGTTATTAACAAAAGGAGTTGAAGAAGATAGGTTAATGGATTTGATTTCTGATTTGGATATGGAATCATAATTGAAAATATTATTTTATCTTAATATGGTCTATATATGGGAGGAGAGTTAGATGAATATTAAATAAAAAGTCTCAAATAGGGGTGTTCGCGGGTCGGTTTGGGTCGGTTTTGGTCTAATTTAAGACCTAACTCAATCAAATTTGATCGGTTCGGTTCGGATCATCGGATTATTCATTTAATTTTGTTTTTAGAACTACTGTTTTATATCACAATTCTTTCAAATATCTCATACAATTAATACAATATTATCAAATGTATGAAAATAGTAAAATTGATTCATTTAATACCATCAACATAATATTATAAAATAGACTTATAATATAAATTAAAACAAAAGATTTGTGAACAATATTTACTATAATAGTCTGAATCACAATTGTTTCTTACAAACTAAGCTTTGTTATAACCAATTTTGTTGCAACCATATTTTCAACCAATTTTGTTTCTTATCACTTTTCTTTTCCAATTGTCTCATTTTCAAATTCTAAAGAACCTATCCACATTATAAAAAAATATAAGTAAAGTAACATGAATCTTGTTCATTGAACAGCGGAAGCAATAATATAGAAATAATGTGGAAAATCTAATTGGGTAAAAAATTACGACTTCCAAATTAGATAATCAATTCAATGGATAACTCAACTATGATAATTTTGTGTACAAGAGTTCCTAGTATTCTAGTTTCCTAGTCTATCCTTACACAACAATTATCTTATTGTTTTCCAGCAAAAAGCTCTAATCTCAATTCACCAAGAATAGAGATAGACTGATATCCTTGTTTCACAACCAGACTGGTATCCTAGTTTCTCAGTCAGAAGTCGCATGTCTCAATTCATCAAGAACAGAGACAAAACTTGTATCCTAATTCCCAACTGCAACCTTTTTCAAAGTCAAGAAGAAGAATACAATAAAATAGTTACATTTACGCTTATATTTCTTAAGCAAATAAGTACCTTTAAATCTTGGTTGAGAGTTGAAGAATCAAACTTGTCAAACGCTTCTATATAATCTCACAACAATTCTCTCAATGATGCAAACATAAACTCTCCAATACTCTAATATTATTTGGAATAGAATGCATACATAAACATCAAAATATGTTTCTATTTAAACTAATTTAAAGATATGATTTTAACCAATTTTTGAATGCAATCCTAAATATATTCTATCATATTATCCAATACAATCTTAAAGATATTCTATTATATTATGCAATGCAATCTTAAAAATATTCTATCCTATTTTTTGATGCAATATTAAAAAATATCCTATCTTATTTTTGAATGCAATCTTAAACATTTACAATATCATACATTTTTTTATTGTCAAATTATTTTTAAAATTTTTAATATATATATATAAATAATAAAATTTATATTATTATTATAGATTCACAGATCGGGTCATCGGATCAACAGATCTGTAAATCTAAATTTGTGACTCAACCCGTACATGAACGGTTTTGATCATTTCGGTTCGATTCGATTTTGACCCAAATATATAAATGACCCAACCCAAACTGTTGAGATCGCTTCGGATCGGTTTGGATTCACAGGTGACCCGTACCTATGAACATCCCTAATCTCAAATACCTTTTGTCACCAAAAAAATGTATGAAATTATAAGATCTTATTCATGATTTGGGTTTGAATATGTAAATACATAATTTTTTATTGAGATATTCATAGTGCATTGACTTTAGCTAAAAAATCAACCTATGATGCTGAGTGAATTTCGTGATTGTATGTAATTTGTTTTCCATAAAGAAATAGCCACAACAGTCACTCCAATTGATATGATGACTAAGACTTTGTTTACTAATCAAAAGTTCAAGCATATATTGGATTTGGTAAATGATCGTATAATTCAAGACCTTTCAGGGTTAGTTGAGAGGATAGTATTTTTGGTTAGAGATGATTTATGTGTTTGTATATAACATAAGACTATTTATATGTTATTTGTGAAAAATTGTATAGTTTCATATTTTGTTCCTTTGAGTGTAGGTTATGGTGATGGAACCAACATAAAATCCTTATTCTCTCTCTCTCTTCTCCTTTATTGTTGTTTATGAATTAGATTGTCCAAGATTCATATGAGTTTAATAACATTGAGTATATTTACAACTACAATCAACTTAACTCATCAAAATGAAGGTAATGACAAAATGAATGATTTGCAATAAGCATAAGAGAAACATAAGATGGTGTTTGGTTTGAGTATTTTTTGTTTTAATTTTTAAAGAAAATAAAAAATAAGAGTGAAAATACTTTTTTTTTAAAATTTAAAAAATATTTTATCTAAAAATATTTTAAATAATATATCTGAAACTGAAAATAACAAATCAACTTTTTAAGTCTTTTATGAATAAGTGAAAAAATAGGGTAATGTCTTAGAATATTTTATTCTTGATACATGTTTTATAAATCTTAAATTTTTTTAAGAAAATAGAAAATAAACTTTCAAACCAAACATCACCTAATTTAGCATCTAATTTTGATTGACACTACGTACAAACACTAATGCTAGATGAAAATTTTGAGCAAAAATTACAAAATAAAGTTAATGACAAAATAAATTTCATTTATATTTTTTTAAAATTACAGTTTACATTTCTAAGTTTTTAATTTTAGTTTCTTAATGTATTCTCTCGACAAAATAAAATGGGTGGTAAAATAAGTTAATTATATCATATCGGTTAATTACTCCAAACAACTGAATAAAACAAGATAATATATTATCATAGTTACCATATGAAATTTTGTCAACCATTTCAAACTATATTTATAATGTTATAGGATATATATTGTATAATATTATCAATTAATTTAATTAACTACATTTAAAAAGTAAAGTAGCCATTAATTTTTGTATATAAACATTCTTTATATTAAAAACTTATTTAATGAATAATACTCGAATTTAAAAACTAAAATTGTTGTCTATCATTTTAAATTTGAAAATAGATAAAGAGATAATTTTTTTTGGAGAAGATAGATCAACAGATAGTAAAATATATCTAATATATATATATATATATAAAGTAGAAAGTTTAATTCTATAAAGTGATGTCACATGTCAATTTTATATTTATTTTCTCTAAAATTATTTCTAAATGAAATTATTCATTAAAATAAATATTATCCTATTTCTGTAAATAA
>PYAF01006068.1:2830961-2843297 GCA_007407185.1 Glycine tomentella | reverse complement strand
TTAACCAATAGAAAAAGAAAGAAAAAAATCTAATAAAAATTTAAGAATTTGAATGAAATTATTAAATAGATATTTTGTAAAAAAAATGATAAAATTCATCAAAATCTTAAAAAATAATCTACCAAAAAATATTTGATAAATATTTTATACTAAAAACTATGATAAAATCCATCAAAATCTTAAAAAAGTAATCTAGCAAAATTTATTTATTTTTTAATAATTTTTTATAAATTATAAAAAATCATAATTAAATAACACCAAATTTTATTATTTTTTTTAAAAAATCTTAACTATCTTAATTGAATACTAAAAAATTTATTTATACTATTTAAAAATATTTAAATATCCTTATTCAATATATTCCTTCGTCTCAGCATCTCCCAAAATAGATTCCTAGTCATCGATCCTTAAAAAGTTTACCATATCTTTTCTATTGTTATGCTTGATCTTTTCAAAATTAAGATAACAACCTAGTAAGTTTATCGGATTCGGCCGCTGTAACTTCGATTTGCACTAAACTAAACATCTGAGGATCTCAGAGGGGCATCACATTCACATTGAGCCAAATCATCACAGTGACATTCTCAAATCAAATAAAAAAAAAAATAGTGCTCAGTCCGTGAGAGTTCGTATCACGGCTCTGACACTGACACATTCGCACGGGATCCCTACTTTCTTCTCTCGTTTTTTGATTCTCTCATCAATTATTTAGCAACCCATTAAGGTTCTCATCAGAAAGTTTAGATTTTTATTGTTAGTTTTTAAACATATTTTTCATCGTTTCATCAGTGTGATCACACACCATGATTTGCACCGTGAAACAACCCGCCATATCGATCAGAGGTTCTGATCTTTTCCTGCGTAAAAAGTGTTCACCTTCAACCCCAGTTCAGTCATGTTCCCTTGTTTCACCTTCTTCAAGGGAAAAAAACTCTCTGAGATCATTGGTTTCAGTGCAAAAGCCACTGCACCTTTCTCGTGTTGGTTTTGGAGATTTCGTTGGGTCTCTGGTGAGGCGTGAGCGTGCTGATTTCGTGACATGTGAGGCTTATGAGGCTGATAGATCAGAGGTTGGAGGGGCTGGGGCTCCATCAGAGGCTGCTAAGAAGGTGAAGATTGGGATATACTTTGCAACATGGTGGGCACTGAATGTGGTGTTCAACATTTATAACAAGAAGGTGCTGAATGCATTCCCATACCCTTGGCTTACCTCAACTCTCTCCCTTGCATGTGGCTCTCTCATAATGTTGTTCTGTTGGGCCACCAAGATAGTTGAGCCTCCTAAGACTGATCTTCAGTTCTGGAAGAATTTGTTCCCTGTAAGTGACTCACTTTTGTTTGTTTCCTCAGGATAAATTTGATGGGAGAAAATGAAAGCATGCTTTTTTATTTGTTCATTTGTTATAATTTACGTGTACTTGTTCTGGGGAAAACATTTTTTTTAAGAACTATTTTGTCCCATGTTTTGGTATATATATATGTGTGTGTGTGTGTGTGTGTGTGTGTGTGTGGTTTGACTTCAGAGAAGCTTGACGATTTCATGAAAAAGAGAAAGAGAAAATTTAATTCATTTAAACTATGTTGATGAATGTGAAGGAGGTTTACAAGAGAGATTTTTTTTTTAACGATGGAAATTTAAGTTTTGGAAAGGTTTTAGAAAATTGTTTGTGACTGTGATTTTGGTTGCAACGTCAAGGCTTTTGGGGCCTTTGTGGCTGCAATTCGCCGCAATATCAAAGATCCTGATGAAACCTAGACCGCGTCTGTGACCGCAATTTAATTAAGAACTTGAATCGTTCTATTTAATTATTTGTTTATTTAACATCTTGATACGGATTGGGACCTTAGTGTTTGTTGTTTTTCCCCGCAGGTTGCTGTTTTACATACAATAGGACATGTAGCGGCAACTGTTAGCATGTCAAAAGTTGCCGTATCATTCACCCATATTATTAAGAGTGCTGAGCCTGCTTTCAGTGTAATGGTTTCCAGACTACTGGGCGAGGAATTCCCAGCGCCAGTCTACCTGTCTTTGATTCCAATCATCGGTGGATGTGCTCTTGCAGCTGTGACTGAGCTCAATTTCAATATGATTGGTAAAGAAGTTGCTTTTCTAACAAAAAAATGATTTGTTATCTAATTTTGTTCTATTTTGTATTTTGTTGTTGAACATAATATAAAAGTTGGATATGAGAAGATAATCTGACTTGAACTAAAAAATTTGACCCGAGAGAAGATAATTTGATGGCAACTTATTGATTAAGGCAATGTCACAATCCCCTTCCCCTTCTTCCTCCACAAGCAAAGTGATTATTACTGGAATTCTATGTATATATTTTAATTATTATGTGTTCATGCTTGTGTTGAGCCACCAACGGAATGGATGATTTACTATTATATAAGATTCTTGGGTGTTTATGCCATTAGCAGAGGTTATGATGGATTGTACATAACTTTTCATCTTTTCTGCATAGGAGTCCTTCACACCCTCCTGGTTTTGATTTCATTACTGTTTTATTATATTTTTCAGGTTTTATGGGGGCTATGATATCAAATTTGGCATTTGTACTCCGTAATATCTATTCGAAAAAGGGCATGAAGGGAAAGGATATTAGTGGAATGAATTACTATGGTTGTTTATCTATGTTGTCCCTTGTAATTCTCACACCATTTGCGATTGCTGTGGAGGGACCACAGATGTGGGCAGCTGGATGGCAAACAGCACTCTCTCAAATTGGACCCCAAATAATATGGTAATTACAAAATGTCTACTCTATCTGATGTTATCCATGCTATGTTTCTGTAAAGGTGATATCTTGAAATTGTCATAGATTCATAATAATTTTTTTCCGACAATTATTGTCGACATCTTGTGTCCTTTTCAGAAATTCAAATTTATTGGATGTTGCGCAAATTATTAGTTCATTTGTTTTTGTAATGTGTACACTATCTCAGAGCAGGAGAAGGTAAGGTGGAGGTGGTTGGATTGTTTATGGAGTTGCTATGTAGTTATTAGAAATTAGAGCAAATCTTTTTTCGTATAACTAGTCATAGATGATCAACATTAAAAGCTGCTTAAAAGTAGCATGACTAAAAAGTCGCATGATTTTTGTTTTAAATCTTAATTGTTCTTGGTTGTTTTGAGAAATGCAAACATTTCATTATAAAAATTTGATTTTAAATTTTCAGTTCAAATTGTTTATTTAATTGTAAATCTGACGTGATTTTTTCCTTTTTAATCAAAGATCATGTGAGATTGGAAATTAAATATGCAATTAGCAGTTAATTTCAATCTAACAGTTGTAATCCAATGTTTTCATTTCTCACAAAAATTAAGAGTTCTCACCTTCACATACACATATGCTGCTGACCGTGAAGCTGGTGTGAAACCTGATTTATGTGTTTGGATTTTCAAACAGGAAATTGGCCTGAGTTCTTTTGTTTTTGATTTTGAGTTATCTAATATTCTTGTCCTTTTACTTTTGGTTCTGAAAATCTTCTGCATTGTTTTGTCTTATGATTAAACATATGGCTGCTACTTGTGCACAACAGGTGGGTGGCAGCTCAGAGCATATTTTATCATCTGTACAATCAAGTGTCATACATGTCTCTGGATGAGATCTCTCCCTTGACATTTAGCATTGGAAACACCATGAAACGTATATCTGTTATAGTTTCTTCAATCATTATCTTCCACACACCAGTTCAGCCTATTAATGCTCTAGGAGCTGCTATTGCCATCTTCGGAACCTTCTTGTATTCACAGGTATTATCTAGATGAGAATTTTCTATAGTGATATTTTATTGTTAACTATTGTGCCCCTTGGCCATATCATGCACTAAATGAACCATATACATGCTCATACTCTTACCTCTTATTGGTTGGAGCCTTGGAGGATCCTTTTCAAAGGTTGTATTAGGTTGGTTTTGGAGGCTAGCTTCAGGGGTGACATAGATTGTGTTATTAGACATTGGGTGATTAGGTGGAGGAACCTACACTGTCTAATACTAGTGTGCAAACTGTCTTGGGATTATACTTCAAAAGATATTTGGTGGAACAATTTGATTTTGTAAGTACACTAGAAGGAAAAATTTGAGATTTATAGTCATAGGTTAGAATTGAGTGATGGAGCTATTCTAAATTAGGTGATCTGATTTTTATTTAGTAGCTTCACTTTGAATTGACACCTATGACCAAACTGCTATTGGTTTGAACCCACCATAGTTTTTAATTTTTATTCCTTTTCTAAATCTATTTTATTACGAATTAGCATATCAAAGCTTCAAAAGTTGACTGCACCAATCCATTTGTTCACATGTTTAGTATCTTTTTAAATATAGTTTGTTGTGGAGGGCCTTGAAATATCAAGAAAAAGATTGGTGGTAAGAAAGTAAGAAACAGAGTACTGACTATGTGTATTGCTTATAATGTGGTTTTCTTTTGAAAACAACAATTTTAGTTGCATGTATACACTATCTCTCATTCTACTCATTTTTTGCAGGCAAATCAGTAGGGTTGAGGAGTTGAGAATTATCCCCGAACTTCTTCACATGTGATCATACAAGGTCACCGATAAGGAAGTTAGTTTTGGAATGTGGTAGCTGGATTATGGTAAAGACTGGATGATCCGGCTGTCTGCCTAATTGTACATAATAATTAATAATGATGACACCGCTGTGGAACATTATTATTAGAGATTATTACTTTTTTGCCCCCCTCTATTTCTGAATTATCATTAAGTTTGAGGAATAAACGTCTGTATTTGTTTGGTGTGAGGATAATTTCTCAAGACATGGCAAATTATAATAAGGTTTTCTTAATAATAATCAAAGTATGGTGATCTTGTTTATAATGGTCGTTATGATTCCCATTAATGCTTGCTAACACTAGTGAAGGTGCTGGCTGGAGCTTTAATTTATATTTTTTGGGTCATTTTTGCTTTAAATTAGCCTTTGATTAGCAGATGGAGGCCCAGTTAACTGCCCCTATCGTGTCCGTGTTGCTCCGTGATTATACTTTTGCACTATTTTTTATTTATTAACAAGAATTCGTACTTACAATCTCTTTTTTCCTTTTTCCTTCGATCACCAAATCAATCTTATAATTCCTACTTCTGTCCTACTTAATTCATGCACGGGTCAAGAGTGCTTCTTCATACACCATATGTTGTTTCTACTACACCATAATTTTTTTTAAAATTCCAAAAGTACCCCTAAGCACCAGCTGTGATATATGGCTGTTATGGGAGTTCCTCTTTCGAATATCCGCATTCACTTTCATTTCCGCTACTCATTTGGATCGGCTGAGCTATTGTTGGTATTTTGGTTGGTGATATCGGTGGGATTTGGTTCATTTCGTCGAAGGTGTTGTGGTTGTCGGAGGCCGGCGAGCGGTTGCTGTCGTAGTGCAGAGGTAAGTTCGGTTTTTGATTGTTTACGGATTCGGCAATCTGTATGGATTGCACGGATTAACGAATCCGTACCACCCATACGGATTAGTTGATCCGTATGGGTGGTACGGATTGGTCAATCCGTATGGGCTTAGATTGCTGATTTTTGGGATTTTTAGGATTCGTCGAGTTGTTGCGCATATTATTTTGTGTTTATTTTGACAAATGAAACAACATAAATGAGTATTAAACATGAATGATAGAAAATTCGGATAGTTGCATATAATAATAATAAGGAAACGCCTTCAATATGTTTGCATCACATGACACATAGACAAGAATACGAAACAACAATAACTAATAAAATGAAAACAACGATGGATGGTGTTGTTCTGTTTCAATCACGGCCAACATCTGCATCTGTTATTAGGGGTTGTTGGGTAGCCAGCTCCCCATGCAAAGCGGGCAGCCTCAGCGATGTCCCGGAAAGGCTCTAAAAACTGAACTCCTATATGTGTCGCACTCTTGTTGGCAAACAACGTGCAACCAACAAGATGCAACAGATATGTCCTGGCTGCCAGTAGCCACTGCCTAGACTCGCACAGCCTGAAATAAATCTCTCGAAGCCATGACAATCGGACATATGCTCCGTGGCACTGTGTGGTCTCGGCCTCAGCCTCAGCTACACTGACGTCCAGCAAGTCAACAGGCAGAGTAATAGCCTCTCCGACATCTATCTGCTCATATGAATGGAAGACTCTCATGACAGGGATGTGCAGCAGGGAGGCAACATCGTCCAAAGTAATAGTCATCTCGCCGACCGGAAGATGAAACGAGGAAGTCTCAGCATGCCATCTCTCCACAAAGGCAGACAGCAGTCCCCGATCTCCTGTCTCCATAGAGCACCGGATAAGCGGACTAAAGCCACTAGCGGCCACTAACCCCTCAATCTCAGCAGCCGGCTTCCCGAATTTAGTTACCTTACGTCCATGGGAAGCCAACTTTAGCTCTGGTCGTTCCTGCAAACCCATACATGAACCCGTTTTACAATTAATAAGAAGCAAAGATATTATCCTAAAGTACATGTGCTTGTCTTATAATTACCTGTCCTGACCAAACGCGTACAACCACATGGTCCGCATAAGCAGTCAACACGGAACAGTCTTCAGGACCTCCTGGAAAACCCTCAGCACCCACATCATCTGTCGCCGGTACATCCGTATCTATATGTGCTTCCTCTACTGGAGGATCCTGAACTGGAGGATCCTCAACAACACTAGCACCTACACCCGCCCGTTCTCGACGAACGGATGCTGTCGGCCTACGCCGCTCATCAGGTGCAGAAACAGTCCGCTGCAAACCTCCTCTAGTCCTAGCCATAATCTAATCAAAGAATCCCAAACCAGGTTCAAAAAGTAAGATTCACATGCATCGTGACCTACCATGTCCAATTCTAATCAAAGGTTCCATTCACAGCCATAGAAACCAATTAACAACAATTATAGCAAAACAATCTCATACCGAGTTACACAATTATGATTCAAAGCCTTAGTAACCTATAAACACCAATTCTAACAAAATCATCCCATTTCGGGTTGAAAAGGTTCGATTCACAGCCATAGCAAACAATCAACAACAATTATAGCAAAACAATCTCATACCGGGTTCCACGATTATGATTCACATGTCCAATTCTAATCAAAGGTTCGATTCACAGCCATAGAAACCAATCAACAACAATTATAGCAAAACAATCTAATACCGGGTTCCACAATTATGATTCAAAGCCTTAGTGACCTATAAACACCAATTCTAACAAAATCACCCTATTTCGAGTTGACAAGGTTCGATTCACAGCCATACAAACCAACCAACAATAATTATAGCAAAACAATCCCATGACGGGTTCAACAAGTATCATTCACAACCATTATAACTTATAAAGTTTTATTCACATGATTCTTGTTCAAAATCACATGTTAAGAAGCAAATTCAATCAATACCATATCATCATATGAATAACAAGTCAAAAATGTTGTTCCTAATTATTTAAAAAACATCCCATCATCAATAATTGGATACAAATTAAAAAAGCATGCCTCAAATGTATATTAAAACTCTTTTTTTTTAAAAAAAAAAAATTACACCATACAGATTACCTAATCCGTATGGTGTAAACTGATCAACCAATCCGTATAGCCTATACGGATTAGGTAATCCGTATAGGCTATACGGATCAACCAATCCATATAGCCTATACGGATTACCTAATCCGTATAAGCTATACGGATTACCTAATCCGTATAAGCTATACGGATTGGGTGATCCATATAGCTTATACGGATTACCTAATCCGTATAGGCTATACGGATCAACCAATCCGTATAGCTTATACGGATCCTCGAATCCGCACCACTCAAACATACCCCTTTCCGCCCCAAAAACACCGGAACTAACCTCTTTCCGTCGACTTCACCGACCACCTTCAGTCCGACCACCACCAAACGACCAACCACCAAATGCACGCCCAAGCTGTTGCTGAATGCGATGAGAAGAGAAGAGAAGAGAAGCCGAATCCGAAAGAAGAAGAAGCGCTGAGCGGAGAGAGAAGGAAATGAATAGTTTTTTAAATTTTAAAGGTTAGGGGTATTTTGGGAAATCCACTGTTTTTTAATGGTGTAGTAGAAAAGTGGAATGGTGTATGAAGCTTCACCCACGGGTCAATCTCTCTCTGGGCCATCTAATAATAATTGGATTTAGGTCAATTTTTTGAGAATTAACGAAGAAACACAAGCTAATGTATTTATAATATTTTTAATGGCTTGAAGATTGCTCACGTCACCTCACACCATCAGACATTTTATGAGAATCATTACTTTGGGGTGGGTGATTCTTGTATGTAGCTTTGATTTTTGCTGTGTCTCGAATTGATGAGCTAACATAGACTCAGTGTAAATTGTATCACGAGCTTATGAAATTTTGAGTGAGAAATATGCCATTGACAAATAGATTAGTAATATGAGACTAAGCTCCAATATGGGTCGTTATCAGAATTTGGGGCCAAAATGGTAGATTTTGTATATAGTACTAGTAGGTGAAGTAATGGGAAGAGCATACTAACAGAAACACATTTAGTCTATTTCATCTTCAAGTGACTATCTTGTTTTAATTTAGCCAACATGGGAAATATTGTGTTGACATGAATGCTGATTAGAATTGATAGAGGTAGTGAGAGAGCCCAAACAATCTCATGGTGCTGCTCTGCACTTAAGCTTCCAACATCCATGCAGTTAGAGAGATGGTGACTCATGTGTTTAGAAAAAGTAATCTGAATCCTGAATTTGATATAATACAAACTATTCTTTAAAGTGTAGAAGTGCAGAAGGAGGAAGCAGCAATGTGAAATTAGATGGGCCTAAGCCATTCTATGATATAGTAGAAATACTTGCATGGCTTCTATCCTTTTTTCACTTTTTTGGTAATGTCTGTTGTAGTTGTGGATGATATTTTAGAGGCTATTGAAGCCCAAAAATATTTTTATGGATAAGGTTTTAGAAAGTAGAAGAGCCAGACATAAACTAGTTTACTACTAATTTTGCATCATAAAATGGATCACCACTTAGTAAAAAAGCTATTTTATCGTTTTTCTCCCTAAAGTTAATTTGTTTTTATTAGGTGCTGACGCGCCCGCACAAGACATTTCTTATGCCTACATTTCTCCTTAGGAAAAGTGAGAAAGAATGATGGTAGGTCTGATTAAAATAAAGTCATATAACTAATAGAAAGCACTTTGAGATCGGTCGTGATTCTTTAATTGTTGTTTTTCAAATTAAGGAGGTGAAGAGATTCTTCTTTTGAAACATAATATTTTGTGCAACAATAGTCCTTTTCAGTTATTGTTCAAATGCCATTCTAGGTTCTGCCTAAGTGCTGAGACACACTCATCTCTTCTTGCATCTTGCTTGAAAAAAATCATTGCCATGAAACGTTATGTGTACTATTTTGTCATTGACTCATACATTCTTTGTGGATTCTCCTAGATTTCTCATGCAGACTTGATGTCTCCCACTTATAAAGTCATTTACTGCCCACTATTATAGATTTTTATTATTATTTCTTTTTGTTTCGCTAAAATGAGTATGCTCTCCTCAGTTATAAAGTCATTCACTTGGTTGCTTGGTGAAATTAATTATGATTACAAGTTTCCAAAAAAATTCCTCAACTAAGATTAGAAAGAGTATGTTGCCACTTGCTAGTATACCTCATATAAAATGGAACTAGAACATTGCTTTGTACTCCCTCGAGATTTGATTACAAGTAATAACAAACTAATTCACACTCATTAAAAATGTTAGTTAAAACATGTATGGGACAACTTATAATTTTCCATTTCAGATGTTTATTTTTATAGAAAAAAGTTATTTGAAAAATAAACTTCATTATATTATTTTATCTCATTTAAAAAATGAACTTCATTTCCTAAACTACCTTTCATGCTTACTGATGAAATACTTCTATTTTAGGAGAACTTGTTTCAAATGATAATGCTTTCTCTATTTTGAAAGTCATATGATTCATATCGCAATAATATAAGGCTGTTAAAAATAAAATCTAAATTAATTAAAGAATATTTTAGAGAGAATACCATTAAATAGAGTCTTTGAAGCTATATATATTCATGTAGTTTTTATTGAGACTAAAGTGTTTAATTTTCGTGCACTCAAACAAGTTTCTTTTGGGTTGGATGGAAGTGAGACTCAGTGCTATGAAGGCTTTGCTTTCCAATTGTAACATGCTGGAGAGTGAGTTTTAAAAGGTGTTGGAACTCAGACAAGTTTGACCTAGGTAAAGAAAAACACATGGATCTGACAAAGCTCGTCCTGGACTAATAATGCGGCTTTGATTATTTCAAAGCCAATGAACCAAATCTCAAATTTTTCAAGTATTGCGGGTGGATGAACTTTGACCTCATAGAAATTGATTCACTCGCAATGGAAGAGATCGATAGATCTTGATTTCTGTCTAGAATATTCATTTGAAGGATTTGGTTATCCTATCTATAGTTTGGTGGAAGATGTTTGTACTGCTAAAGTTTTCTCTGTATGTAGTTGTGCTTCAGATATAAATTCTTAATCACCTTTTCTCTCTCATAATTAATTCGTCAAATGTTATCATATATTAGTACTAGTTTTGGAATTATATATAAGGGTATAGTTACCCTTATAGTCCATGATAACTTTCACTCGTTTGACTTGCTCCATTTCTGTTTGGATGATCTGAAATATGGATTAATTACAATATCTTATCTAAATTATTTTAATTAACGTATTGTTGTGATATTTTAAGGTGATTCCTACTTTTCCCGAACGTATGGAACCTGACATGGATGTACGACATTTGATCATGAAGATGGCCTTGCAACATAATGAGTTTATTGGAATCGATCTCATTCTTCCTCAAAAGTTGTCCTATGTTAGAGCGTCTCACCATTGAACTAGGTTCAATAAATGACCTGTTTGTGAGTATCAATTACGTAAATTGAATTTGTTTTCCCTATATACATATGTATGTGTGTGTTAAGTTTTGAATTTGCTTTTAACACATCTATATATGTTGTGGTTATTTTCTATTAAAAAAAAAAAGGAGTCTAATTTTTGTTGTATATATTGTAGGATTATGAACCACCGTTTTATTTTAACAGCACACAAATTCTGGATTGAATATTTGGATGTTTGTTCTAATCCTGGTCTTTGTTGTTATGCATTTTTAGGTTGCAAACGTTACTTATAAATACAAGACATTTGTCTATATTATATAAACGCATTTTATTTAGATTTAACTGATTTCATTAGATGCATATATATGTTAATTGTTATTTAAAAAATTCATTTTACAATAGCTTTTAATTGACGCGTGTTTCAGCTGCTTAAGATTTTTCATTCTTTTAAGGCTAAAATTTAGTATTTATGTGCATTCTAATATCAATATCAAGCGTGGATATTGACAGATACAATCTAAAAGCTATGCAGATTAATTTATGTTATGTAGTATTTTATCAAAAGGACAAAGAATCATAAAGACAGAATCCAAGTTTGTTGCTTTTATGGCAAGAGAAATAATAGTAATTTTTTTTTCTTTTTATTGAGATAGTGTAATCTAAAAAATATTGAATACTAACTTGGTGGAATTTGCAAAGTGTTTTTAACTTGGGGTAAGTCAGGGAGCAAGTGGTACTTCCCATCTATGGCTTACTTTTTTTTTTTTATTTAAACTATAATAAAAACTTTATAATTAGTATGCTACTAATTATAATATATCAAGTCTTAGACATTTTTAGGCTTAATTTTATTTTTGATACATTAGATATATCATGATTTAGTGATTTTGGACTCTGAAGGCACAGTTGCGTGAATTGAATCTTTAAAATATATGTCACAATTAATTATGCATTTTTAGTCTTTTTTTTCATACTTTTTTAACTATTTAATAATTTTTTCTTATGTGACACTAAATAAGAACATGTTAATGATGTGACATTTAACATGTTATTTAAAAAACAGATTGACATGTCTTAATTATATTTCTAGTATTTTATGTATAATAATTATAAGTGATTAAAAGTGTAATTAGTCATATAGAAGTTATTGATTTAATTTAGATTTCATAATATTTGTTAAAATTTTAATTTGTAGTTAGGTTTCAAAGTTATAAATTAAAATGATGTATATGTTAATTTTTTTCAAACAATATTAAATTCTTAAATTTAATTTAATATATTATTTTTACCATATAAAAATAATATTATTAAAAAATAATATAGAAGTTTTTAAATATTTTATCTTTTATAACTGATGCTGATTTTTAATCAATATTATATATAATATTAATACTTGTAAATTATCTTTAATTTTTTTTATTTATGTTTAAGTTTCAAAGTTCTAAATAACAT
>PYAF01006068.1:2783235-2826592 GCA_007407185.1 Glycine tomentella | reverse complement strand
TTAATTTCTATCCTTAATTATTAATTTAAAATAAAATTGTATCATAAATAAAATATTACTATCTAATATTAAAATTATCAAAATTAATATTAATTATTAAAATTATATATAAAAATAATATTAATGTCAATAACTTAATTTTTCATTAAATGAATTCAGGAACATTAAATTTAGTTAAATTTAACGACTATTATAAATTTAAGTGATTGGTCTAACGACCAAAAAAATCAAGGAAATTATATATATATATATATATATATTAGCTTTTACAATAAAAACATTCAACATAATTGCATTACTATAGAAAATGTGTTAGAGAGTAACATTAAATGAATAAAAAAATATATCATACAAAAGTTATATGGAAATAGAATTTCTCCTTTAGCAGGGCACGTAGAAATAAAATTATCAAGACATGTGGGCTTTGACCTCAGCCACAACAGGGGTAAGCCTACCAGCGACAGAAAAACCGAGTGTTCTCACTCTCTAAAGACGTATAGTCAAAATGGCCTATTGAGACATGTAAATTAGGTATGTGGTGAATGGTGATAGGTCCCAGCCAATATATACAAAAAAGTTGACTTGTTTTCTTTTTTTCTCATTCTATTTTTTATTCTCCTTTGTCCTGCTATATACATACGAATCAGTGCATGTGTAAAGAACAATTTAGAAGTCAATTATGGGTTCTCCAGCTCTCAAATTTCGTTCCACTGTCCATGGTAAGTTAAAGAGCTTGGCCATGATAAACTTGAAAATTTTGTTGACATTTATGTTGTGGGTTGCACTTGAAAAGAAAATGGTTGCCTTCATCGCCCTTGCATATGCCCTTGCCTGTATTTATGTGACGTACCAAGTTAAACTTTGAAAAGCCAAGGAATGTGATAAAAAGTTGTAGTATTAACTTTATTTAAAGTGAAAGTAGTGAACTATGAACACATCACTAATCCGACTTTAATCAACATGTAAGCCCCAAAGTTAATGTTAAACGCGGAAACATAGAACTTTCATAAATGACACATGCCGAGGTTCCAAATAAGACTCCTATTTATTACTAGAAGAATTATTCTTAATTTGTTCCCGAGTCAATAGGTGAAAATGACCAAGACAAGTAAAGCAGCCCCATCCATGTACTATGATTAAGAGAAATTAAGATACCAAAACCTAATTTGCAGCAGTAATTATTATTATTTTATTCATTTACCTGTGTTACAATTGTCCATTGCACATCTGGGGGAAGTCTAACAAAATCGTCAAACTTGGTTCCTATTAGAATTGGAATTGCAGTCTGCAAATTGAACAAATTAAAAGTCATCAGAAATTTCATAAAAAATACGTCAAAATCTTCAAAATTTGGATATTATCAGCCTAAAACAGAATATTTAGTTATATTAACAAGCCATTTTGATATCTTGAACAAATAGTATACCCCGGCAAGTCAATAATCAGAGTTCATTTTTCTGTCCAGTTTTAATGAAAAAAATTAATGTCACTTTCCAGTGGTTACTCAATCCATTTGCACTACTACTTCAAAATTTCTCTCGTGTTTTATAAAAGGAGTTTCCATCCCAAAAGCCTTTGGAAACTACACTTCAATTAAAACGGTGGCAGAAACTATCTTAAATAAAACCAATTCAAGTAATAGTACTATATATAAGCCCTGCAAAATTATTTTTTATGGTACCTGATTCCACTTTCTTGCTTCATTATACCATCCAATAACACTGCACGAACATAACAAAGTACGAAAAACGCAAATCATCATTATTTCTACCATTACGTTTCTAAGAAGGAAGAACCCTCCACCGAACTCATGACACAGATAACAGTATCTCTTAGCCTACCTATTTAGTGTACAACGACTGGTGAGATCGAACATAATCAAAATCGCAACCGCATCTTTACAAGCGATGGGAATTTGATTCAGGGACCTTTTATCTCCTACACACGCCACATAATATAATACTTCACCATCAATAAGTCAATTAACTCAAACCAACAAACCCAGAACACTAAAAAGAATGAAAACAAAAGAGCAAATGTAAAAAATAAAAAGTACACACAGACAAAACAGAGAAAAATTAAGGGAAAGAAAGGTAAAGTTTAAGCAAAGAACCTGCAACATCCCATATTCTAAACGAAATACGAGCTCCTTGAACAGACAAAGTTTTGTCCATTAGATTCAATCCTTCCATCTGTAAGCTTCTCTTTTCTTGCTCATTCCCCACATACTTGATCTGAGAATAGGAATTCACATAACCACAAGCTAGTTAATTAGACCCTTTAAAATAAAAGACTACTACACTTGACCAATTTCAAAAGAAATAAATAATATATGTAGGGAGAAGCTAATTACAAACTTTCTCATATATAGTAAATTTGTTAATTCTCATGATAAACAATCTTAAGAATTTTATAAAAGTAATTTTTTAATATTACATAAAAAAATTGAGTGCTGAGAGTATTCTGGTTGAGAGTTAGATACTAATCTTTGGAGACAAAAACAGTCTCTTATATGCATAGACCTGAAATTGAAGCCTGACTACAAGCTTAAGATTCCTGTTTATTGTAAAAGTTTTTAAATTTCTAGTACACGCTTGTTAAATTCTTCCAAAAACAAAAACAAAAAAGAAATGGTAAAGTTATAAACATGCGGACCACAAAAGTAGTTTTTCCAATATGGCAATCACCCAACAAGCTGATCTTTAGGTTCACCAAATCGGAGTCGGAGTCATAGCCGCCAGTAGTGGTTGCAACGGAGGAGAAGACGTCGTCAACGGTGGCCGGCGGCGAAGAAGAGGGGTCCCGGAGGGGTAGTTTCCGGTAGTGAGATGGCCTTCCGGCGACAGAGCAAACAAGAAGTCTGTGCCAAATGAAACGGAAAAAGTGGCCAACGAAAGATACCCTTTTGAGGACACCCCACCGGACTTCGACCTGAACGATTTTCCGGCACAGCTGAGACATCTTCCTAGTGGTGTCGTGAATGATCTTCTTCGCCACCGAGCATGGTTTCTTCTCGGTGAATATTCACATAACAGATAGATAGTTAGTACCTAATCTTCTTCTTTGTTGTTCTTCTTGTTGCGGTGCGTTTGGTCTATTAGTCTGGTTTCTCGGTCCCACTGTTTAATATAGGGGACAGTTGACCGGTATTTTTCATTTCGGTTTCCTAAACTCTCCGTATTGCCGCCTTCTTGGTTTCTGCGTAGAGATGGGTAATATGGTAAATGAACCTGTAGTAGGGGGTGTGCAAAAACCTATTCCTTACAAAAAAAAAAAAAATCGAACCAAATTTATTCTGAACTGTTTTAACCGATTCAAAAATCCAAATAGTCAAATTATTTTAAATAATTGGTTCGAAAATTGAATTGGTTTTAAAAAGTAATTATGAATTGAATTGATTTTGAATCAATTTTAAATTAATTTTGAACGAGTTTTAGGACTGTTTTATTTTTATAAAATAAAACTGATTTGGAACAGTAACAATTAGGTTAATCGAACCTCTTTAATATAATAATATAGTTATTTTTTAAAAAAAAAATTAGGTGAAAATTGGTTCGATTACAACTCGATCGATTCATCAGTCAGAATGTTTTCTTGCACACCCTTAACATGTAGTTGTAGTATTAATATTTATACAAATATATTTTTATAAAAGTAAGAGAAGAAAACATTTCATTAGCACTCATTATTTTCTTTATTTTTTTATCATGTCATATTTTTTATATTATATTTTTTTCTGTTTTCTTTGTTCCACTCTTAGATGTCAAAAAGGTTCAAGGCTGTTGAAGAATATTTGTGTTATTTTATCTCAAACTTATCCCTGCTCTTATCATTTTATTTATTGTATAAGAAATCGAACAAGAATGTTATGGGGTGTGGTATGAGAGAAGTATATGTATTTTTCTCAATTGTCATGATGCATTCGGCATCTTATGGGGTGTGTGGATAGGAATTGAAAAACCGAGTGTGATGAGGAGTTATCTGCTGTGGAGAGGGCGCACGATGTGACCACGTAGCGTAATTTCTTGTTTAATTCCCGTGCTTTAAATAATAACATTCATGACTGAAAGAGATGGAAATTATTTTATTTAGATTTTTCTTGCTGATTATTATTAGCATTCTAGTATTAGTTTGAAATTGAATTGTAGACATGATGAGAATGATTACATGTATTAAAGGATTGAACCGTTAGTGAATGGTGACGTTCTTCTCAAAATAAAAAATAATAAAAATATGACTGCACTTTTTAAGAGTTTCTAAATCAGAGGTTCATACTTAATATTCTAATCATATTTATCCTTTTTGCAAGAAAAAAAATATAAGACATAATTATATCTTTATTTTGAATTAAATATTTTAAAGCTAAATATATTTGTTGAATATAAAGAATATTGCACCCCATTAGTACAAAGTATTATTGTAAAAAAAACAATATTATAAGCATTTGATTTGATATTAAGATTATAAAATTTAACAATGTACCAAAAAATTATAATTTAAAAACCAATTTGAAAGAGTGTAGAATTTTTTGTAAAAATATTATATATTATATATTTTAAAGTTTAATTATATTTTAGTATGAAAATATATACTGTTATTCAATAATAGTAGTAAACTTAAACGCAACTAATATTTAATAAAATATCTACTAAGAAAACTAAACATTTAATATTTAACATGTTAAACACGTCTAGTATATAATAAAATATTAACCAAAAGAGGCAAACATTTGTTATTTAGCAAGTTAACAACACACAAATATTTAGCATGTTAGACACGTCTAATGTATTTGAAGTTAAACGCGCTTCTGAATTAGTTTTGCTAAAGTCAATTACAAATGATAATAGTAAAATTAATAATAAAAAAAGAAAATAAGATGTTTACATTTGATTTAGTTGATTTCAAACTAATTTAAAAAGTGAAGAATAGACCAGTTGATTAGATTCTACTAGATTTCTATAGTATTTAACTAATTTTCACATTAGGAATTGCAAGGAGCCACAGAACCGCTAATTATATTTGGGTTACTGTTATTATTAGTGGAAGTGGGTACAGTATACCATCAACTTGTTGGTATGATTAGACAAATTACAGATTGCTGCTCTGATTGGTGGATCTGAATCTACTGATCACACTGAGAGCATAAAAGTAAAAACTACATCTGATAAAGGAAAAGGCTGCTGCAACCCTGCAATCTTCCTATCTTTTCCCTGACACCAAAATGTATGATTCAAATTTAAAATATACATTACAAAATTAAAATAAAATAACCAACTACACATCAGATGTGGACATACTATATGTTTATGGGTCTCCCAATTGCCATGCATGATTCTCCTTTAAAATATTATTACTTGCAGGTAATATTTACTCAAAATTATACTATAGATTTATAGATAACATTACTTACACCAGCGAGAAAAGTAATAAAGTAAAAAAAAATAGGATAGTAAAAAAATGGAAATAATAATAATAAATAAGAAATTAGATAAAATTTTAGATTCTTAATTAGGTCCAAGATAAGTAAAAGAAAAAGAAAAATATATATTATGAAACTGTTTGATTTGGATAGAAGAAGAAAAGAGGAATTAGATTAGATATAAAAATTCTATTCCATCGTTGTATATAAACTCTAAACTCTCACATATGAATATTAGATATAGTTATAGGATCCAATTTGCAGGACACAATAAATTATCTACGCATAATACATTATTGGGGGCATACACAACAAATTATAGTGTGCATATAATATAATCGACTATAGTAGCACAAATAATAGATTATCAGAGCAATGGGGCATGCATAACAAATTATCGGGGTTATTGTAAATAAAGTAGAGAAGTTCCGTTGGCTTAGGGTACCTTTTAGATCCACGTACAAGAAGATTTTCACGTTAAACACTAAAAATGACGCAGAAGCTACCTGTAACAGCTTTGGATAAACATGGATCCAGTATCGCTAGTCCAAATATTCGGTTAGATTTTTTGTTATTTCGTCGCTAGTTCACATGAAATATTTCTAAGGTGAAACCTACTTAATTTTATTTATTTTTTTCATTATTTCATCTTAACCAAAAATAGAATCACCAAAAGAAAATCTTAACCAAACAATCTAATTTTTAACTTTCACTGTATTTCTACACTTTCTTCTCAATTTCTTATTCGTTTTACTCTTAACATAATAACGGTGTCATCATAATTTTTTTCAAAGCAACAATATATCGTTTTACATTTATTTTGATTCCAAAATTAACTTTGGCTCACTTTACTGCCACCCCCAAACATACTATTAGTACAGCAATCGTGGTTTTTGCCTTCAGATATTTCTGTCTTTTGGTTACACTAAGGGGAAAATATGAATAATAAAATAAAATGATATGTCAAAAAGAAAAGCATTAAAATGCCACTCTAGTTAGAAGGCGAAAATTAAAACTGCCACTTTAGGTTTTTTGTACTTTATTTATTTAAATTACAAATATTTATTTTCAGTATTTGAATGCGTCTATGCATGGTCTCGGTTTTAGGAAGTTTACATTGTTTTTGATTTCAACAACTAGATAGCAAACCTTGGTACGAGGTGGAAATCAATTTCACTTTCTCGTTCCTCACGCTGTTCCTGAGAGATAGAGAATACCGCTTCAGATCTAAAACCTATTTACTATTAATTTATTAATGTTGCCCTAAATGAACCTAGATATATCCATGACTGACCTTACACTTTACTTAGGGATGCTACCCTTTGTTGAAGGTGGTCCATCTATAAAAGTTTAGACTCTAGAGCAAGGTATCTAGCCAAAGTTTTATTGATTAATTATATAAACCCACCAACCTATCTATCTGTAATATATTTTATATATTTTAATATGAATTTATTTTGTTAGTTACATATAGATCATAGAGTTAGGATAATGTAATGAAATGAACGAAAAGGTTCTCACCAAACTGACATTAGTGTAAATATATATATATATATATATATATATATATATATGTAACCACTGCTAATTATATTACTAAGTATAATTTCGCTAACTTACACGTAACTACGAACACTGTCGTTGATAATTAGGTTTACTAAATTGAACTCAGGATCAACTAACAAGAATTAGGTTTACTATAGTTTGCGTTGGATGTTGATGCCTAGAATACGAACATACGTGTTGACAAACAGAAAGAAAGTGAAATGCACACGACTTGGAATTATGCTTAATTAAAAGACCTGTAATCGGTGTAATTGAATGATGGGGTCCTTTGTAAATTGATTTTTGTGTTATTTGATCGTGGAAGTTTGGTAAAGTTTCAAAGTGGGTTTTGTAAAAGTTGGGATTTTTGTCTTCCTAAAATTTAATAATGCGTGTATTGTACGTGAAATACTTTCGGTGGGTTTGCATATCATCTTTATACAATTTGGAAATCTTGCACACTTCATTTGTTGAGAAGAACCTCATAGACACACTTTAATAGAATGATTTTTTTTTTTTAATATAAGCACTCAAATAACCAACTATAGAACCATAAAAATATAACTTATTTAATTTTCTAACAATTTTTTTTCTTTCCAAATTAAGTTTTTTTAAATAGTATATATACTCGTTGATATAATAAAAGAAATAGTAATATTGGCTGTTTCTACATTTATTATTTAAATTATTTGAATAAAATACAGTGACCTAAAAACTAGCATGTATGTGCATATCAAGACTATTTCTTATACAATGACTATCTCCTGTATACAATCCTGCAAGGATCTCCTCTACTTATTCAACAGTTTATTATATCTTGTAATACGTATGTTTCACAATTATCGTAGAAGAAGAAAAAAACTCAACTTTTTTCATGGCAAATAAACTCGATTGAGTGTCAATATCTGAAAAACTATCGTCCCCAAAGGGATTTTTGAGCTTAAAATTAAGAGACTTTTTCTTCCATTAGTTTTAGTCCACAATATGCTTTGAGAAAAAAATCTTAATAAATAGGGTTTTTATCTAATTTGATAATTAGTTATGTTTGACAAAAATACTTGATAAATAAATTGTAAGTTATAAAAATTTATAAATATATATGTTTTTAGGTTGAATTTGAAATCTTATTATTTTTTTTACAGATCAAAGATTTTATTAAAAATAAAAATAAATTGAATTAATAGTATAAGTTTTTCGAAGAAATATTACAAAAATTAAAATAAGTAATATAGTAACAAAGGAGGCTATATATGAGAAATTTTATTAAAATATTAATGATAAAAATGAAAATATTATGTTGAATTATACGCTACAAATTACGTTATTTTAAGTAGAAAATAAAAAAAAAACGTTGTAAGTTAATGAGATAAATTTATTCATCAAACACGTATACTTTAGTCAAATAAATTCATAAAGTAATTAAATAAGTTATTAGATAACTAAAATAGTTTACCAAACTCACTGAAAGTGACATTTGGTTGTTAATTAAATAAGATTACTGTGGAAAGGGAATAATACACTATCGAATTCATGGACGAGAGTAACTTTATGGAAAACAGAATAAAGCAAAACCTCATTTTGACACTGTTTTTGTAAAGGTTGTCTATAACCTAATTAAAATGACCAAATCTAACAAATTATTCCCAGAACTTTTCAATTTGTTCACATGTTTTCTCTAAATTTGGCGTTAGCCATTAACTCTCCCACTATTTATTTTTTTGGCTTTGGTCTCGTCACCAACAATAAAGAAAACGATTTCATGAGTTGAGGTACCTGCCTATTATTTCCTCATAAACCCAAAATGAACAACGCAATCAGGAATTAATTGAAAAAAAAATTCACTTCTCTTAATTAGAATTCAATCACTATTCCTAATGTCCTACAAGCCGAGC
Organism: Glycine tomentella; assembly: GCA_007407185.1. NCBI lineage: Eukaryota > Viridiplantae > Streptophyta > Magnoliopsida > Fabales > Fabaceae > Glycine > Glycine tomentella. Next base: position 2,817,736 of record PYAF01006068.1, on the reverse strand, counting down.
GTACATACAAGCATGAGCAAACACACGACACAAATAAACCTACGTTTTCTTTTTTTATAATTAATGCTATGAATTAAGAAAAATCTTAAACAAAATTGTTCTCATATTTTAATTAGCTGAGCAAATGCTTTCTGATTTCTTTTCTAATTTAAATAAATAAATAAATGTTAATTGTTCATCACTCCTTACACACATTTACTAATGTGTAAATATTAAGATTTTATTTGAATAAACTTATTTATAAAAGAAGAAAATAAGATAAAATAAATTCAGGTTCTTGCAAAAGTTAAAATTTAACTTTTACACTTAATTTGTATAGAAGTTTGTTTATTCATTTAATTTCTATAAAATTTATGGTGCATAAGTTGATCTTAAATTATAGAGAAGTTCCTCTTTCTAACTAAATTTTATTATTAGTTGAACTTTATAGAAAACACCAAATTGCTTTGGTTTCACTTTTTATTTAAAGAAAGTTTTTAATAAATCAATAAAATAATGTATGAGAAAAAAGTGTGTTAGATAATATGCTGTGCTAACACTCATCTTTATTATTATTTGGTGGTCAGAAGAAAGGTGTTAGGATCAACTGTAAGTTAGCTTTCAGCCTTCAACCGAATAATAGAGTTAGTTAGTTAAAGTGGTTGTACAGTTAGATCATAGATTGGGCCTTAAATGTCCAGTTCAAACAGGCCCAGTTTGATTCATGGGACCTTGGACGACGATGTTTCAAGAGGATTTTTGTCATGCAACCAAGCATAATAGAAAGTTCAGAATGGGCAACTGTAGACAAGTGAAAAGGCAAAGACATGGTAGAGCTTCTTCTACGAGCATCACCTCCTCCACCTCACCCTTCTTCTTATCCGAGGTAACAAATCCAACTAATATGTCCCCATTTTCATCTTTAGCAATATTTAATATTCTAATTTTGTTGCTCAACTTGTGTTTATGCCCCTTTATTTGTTTTTCCATTCTGGAACACCCCTTAGATTTTTCCTTTAGAATTTTCTCCTAATTCCAAGTATTTTAACAATGATTTTTTCCCACGTTTGTTGCAGACTCTTTTTTCTGTTTTTTCTTACATTTAATTTTCAGTTTCTTTTATTTTTGGTGGACTTCAATTTTCAGTTTATGTAATGTAGCTTTTCCATATTCATATACACAGCATTCCTGAATAAATTTCCTTTATATACTCCCAGAATTTTATCGTGTAATAACCAACTTTTAGTGAATTAGATTGCAGACTCTCCTTTTTTCTTTCTTTGTGGTCCTCCTCTTTCATTGGGATTCTAAGTGCATTTTTTTGTCTCTTCATTTGTAGATACTGTTAAATATCAACTCTGTTGCTAAAACATGATACTCACTCAACCTGGGATCGTATGATTTTTTTTTATTTTTATTTTTGTAATTTATCTTTCTGTTGTTGTGCAAATTGGATGACATTTTGTTTACAGACATGCAGGACAGTGTCAGGAAGGACATTGGTGAAGTTCTCATTGGAAGTCCCAAGTAAGGTTCTGACAAAGCATGTCTTATCTGGGCTTGCTGCTTCCTTGATATTTATTGCTCCAGCAAATCAGGTTTGTACTGTATTCCACAATCCAAGAGTGTTACTACTTACTATTGAAATTTCAGTTAATCATGCAATTTCAAGATGTGATATGTCCAATACCCATCAGGAGGACCTACTTAACGTTCTCACAGCATTTTTTTTCCCAAATACATGATAGCAAAGTTTTAAATTGTGGTGACAATTGTAGTTTCATCGCGATCCTTGATGTTGCGGGAAATTGTAGACAAATGCAACTGATGTGGCTGCAATTGCGATTGCGATTCAGTTGCAGTGACTCTGAAAACCTTGATGCTGTGGTCGAAATCGCGATCACAAGTTGTTTGTTAAAACTTTGCTGATGGTAGTGTATAGAGACTTTAGCTATAGTGGTTCATAATCTTTTTTATAACTCCATAATTACATGGACATTGCCCAAAGCAAAAGCCATTGCTATTATTATTAATTATTTTGCATTATCTGATGCCATTACTTTCTTATCTGGATCTCTTTACTCGCATAGATATTTTGTATCACTCTTTAATTTTTCCCATATTGGAGTTCTTACAAAGGCTGGATGTTGTTGAATAATAAAAAAATCTAGAAAATAGATGTATATTCTTATGATGAATGAGCTGATCTGATGTATGCTCATTTACTTCATTAACAGACTATTGCAGCAGATCTATCTCGTGCACCAAATAATATATGCCAACTTGCCAGTGCCATTGAGAATGCAGTTACTTCACCATTTGAGAATGAAAAAGGTTCAAATCTAATGATGATGAGAGGAATGACAGCGAAGGACTTTGACCCTGTAAGATATTCAGGAAGATGGTTTGAAGTTGCTTCACTTAAACGTGGATTTGCGGGACAAGGCCAAGAAGACTGTCATTGCACTCAGGTAAATGCTAAAATAAATATAGCAGTAAATATACAAGAGGACATTTGGTTTAGAAAAACATTATATTTATGCTCTTCCAAGTTCCAACATCTTTCCTTAATTAACTTCATATTATTCATAATAAATTGTTGAATTTGGAGGCACAGACAGAATCCTAAGGTTGTTCATTATTTATTAGGCGTGTGTGGAAAATTCTGTCATTCAGTAGTATAACAGTTAGTACATCGTGGAGATAAGATTTATCATTTACCTTATTTGGCTTCGACAAGCTTCTTGATATTAATTTGGGTATACTATGGCATTTCAGGGTGTATATACATTTGATAGGGAAGCACCATCTATCCAAGTTGATACCTTTTGTGTTCATGGAGGCCCTAATGGATTTATAACTGGAATTAGGGGAAGGGTTCAATGTCTTTCTGAAGAAGATTTGGAGAAAACTCAGACACAGCTAGAGAAGCAGGAAATGATAAAAGAAAAATGCTATCTTCGCTTTCCTACATTGCCATTCATTCCCAAGGAACCTTATGATGTGATTGCTACTGATTATGACAATTTTTCTCTTGTTTCCGGAGCTAAGGATAAAAGTTTTATTCAGGTATTTACTGAACTAAAACATATAGCTTAAGTTTGTAGTCATTGAACTTCAAAAGGCTTTTTCTGAATTTTCAACGATGGCATATATGACATCTAATGTTAGTTTATTATGTTAAGATAAATTAAAGAAAGAATACTGCATCATACAGTTCTTTAATTAATAGCTATTAATTAGCATGTAAGTGTATGGTTTGATTTTGCTTGTAGTGTTAATTTCCCTGTGATCTATATCGCAGATATACTCAAGGACACCTAACCCTGGACCTGAATTTATAGAGAAGTACAAGTCTTACCTTGCAAACTATGGATATGATCCAAGCAAAATTAAAGATACACCTCAGGATTGTGAAGTAATGTCCAATAGTCAGTTGGCAGCTATGATGTCTATGTCCGGAATGCAGCAGGCACTTACAAACCAATTTCCTGATCTAGGACTCAACGCCCCTATTGAGCTTAATCCTTTCACAAGTGTGCTTGACACTTTGAAGAAGCTTCTTGAGCTTTATTTTAAGCAGTAACTATGTTTTGTTTTAATACATGTACTTTTAACGATTAGCTAGCTATTCTTGATAGTAGCCTGTCTGTATCATGTAAAGTATAAACTACCTGTGTCTGGTGTCCTGTGTATATTGATATGGTGTTTTATTTTTCCCTCCATCCCAAAAATAAATGTTTACCTAAAAACAAATGTTGTCCTATGTTATTTTATACAGATAAAGAAAAATTATTAAATAGATCAAAACATAGTAATTTTATAAAATTAATCTTAAGATTAATATTATATTAAAAGTAAAATAACACTTGTTAGGGATATTAGTGAAAAAAATAATTAATATTATATTAAAAAGTTAAATATAACATTTATTTTGAGATAATTTTTTTTTTCTTCAAATAAGATACGAGACGGAGGGAGTAACATTTGAGTAAGGTTTTAATCTGTGTTGCGGAACAAGTTAATTGAAGACGGTTTTCACTCTCTTGCTTACCTGAATTTTTATGCAACACTTAGATTGTTTCACTTTAAAATTTATATGAATTCATATTGCCAGTTTTCGTACCAATAACACCACATATAACTTTTACGTTTAGTATCTTACAAGTTATACCCATTTTGGAGTGCATATATAAACCTCATTTTATGACCATATATACAATATACAGACCAAAATAAATCAGCATTTGTAACTAGAAATGTTGTTTTCCCTGTCGGACTTGCTTAAACCACATAATCGGTTATACCGGAGAGGAGTAACGTAAAGCAAACCTACATAATCATTGTTAATGTTTACTAAAGCGATTTCGAGTACCCCTTGGAATTGGTTCTTTTTAAGTTTTAACATTCCCCTTTTTAATGTAATTTTTGTACCCCCGGAAAGCGAATATTGACGTGTATGATTACAAGTGTCAATTAATAATAAAATCACTAAGACTGTCATATATAAAGTCGTCTATAATTAAGTCCTAAAAAAAGTCATCTAAAGTTACAATAATACTATTTTATACGAAATCTTTTATTAAAAAAATGCTATAAGTGTCTCACGATCAATTCTTTGTCAACCATCGGGGTAGAATACACGTCTTTAACATAAGGAGTTAAAGAATGTATTCGGTTGTAGGGTCATATTGATAATTTGGGTGTAGATGTTCCAAGCCATATTCTTTATTGTGATAGTCAATGTGCATTGAATTTGGCCAAGAATTTTATCTATCAATCTATCATTAAAAAAAATAATCAAAGCATATTGATATTAGGTTGAAAGTAACTCAAGATGATATTAAAGATAAGTTGTTCTCCATGGAAAGATAGCCATTGCTGAAAATTAATGGATATGTTGTCAAGGGCTTTGTCTACTGAGACGTTCAAGTATAATTTGGACTTGGTGAATGATTGCAAATAGCTTGAGACCCTTTGAAGTCAAGGTGAAGAAATGTTGATATGTATTTTGCTAACGGGGACAATTCAAGTTGTAACGCAATGTGTGGACGCAATGTGTGGAGCTCAAAATTTGAAACTATTAGCCTCATGAGAGGGTAGGAGGGCAGAGCCCCCACGATGTAGACCAAACTCATTTTTGTGTTTTTTTTCTTTTTGGAATATGAACCAGTTTATTAGCTTATGAGTCAGGGTAAAAATAGAGGTGTTGTTCACATTTTAAGAGTTTTATATTGTTCTCTATACAAGAAATAGAATCTTTCTAACTGCCTCTAGACGTTGATTACATTGACTAAATCATGTAATTTTTTTTCTACATTTTTATTTATCCTCATCTTCTGCCATAACATGTTTCAATGTTGGGTTCCTCGACAATATTGTGATCATAAGAAGTTTTATTTTGGTTATATGCATTATCATTCATCACTACGATGATGTAAATGAAGGCATTATGCTTGGCCTATGACAAGATTTAGAAAGAGGATAATTCTGTTGCACAACACTTTGCAAAGTCGAGAGGATTTTTTTTCTTATATAAAGTTTTGTTGATTTTATTGCTTTTGATTTAAGATATTTCAATTGAGTAAAAGAATATGATTATAATTTTTTCTTATTATTTTCATACTTAATAATTATTATTGTACAATTACATTAGTAATTGAATGACTTGAACCAAACAAAAATAAATTTGTTTGGTTACTTAAAATTTAAACCGAACTTGATTAATCATCTTAGATTTAACTTTTTTATTATCCGATTTGAGAACCCAATGGCCTCACTATTTATAGTTGTTTTTATCTCCTCAACAAAAAGATAGGTATAATTTTGAAGGAACTAGTATATTCTTAAAATGCACACTATATGGATAAAATAGTAAGGACCTGGTCCTTTTCGTGAATGAGACACTCCTTAGCTTTGGTTATAACGATTTTGTTTTTCCACCTTATGGAAGGAAATCTATGGCCAAGAAGTGAAATGAACTACCCGTGAGTTACAATCAAAGCAAAGGCCGTGACGAGGGTCCAGTTGGATTGGCGGTTTTTGAAGAGTAAGGCACAAGTTCCTCAAACTTGCTCTATCTCTTTTTGGTAGTAAAGTAGGGTGACAATAAATTTATGCAGATAAGTAGAATAACGGGAAGAAATGAATTCCATAACGAAGATAATATTTAAATATACCAAAGGAAGATTCAGCTAACACAAATACTATGGTTGCAAATCAACAATTTTTTTAGATTCGGAATTGAATTCAGAGTGTTTTCATAATCAAAAGTCATAAGACTAATCTTTTAAAAAAGTAGAGTACTATTTAAAGAGTAATTCCTTTACTCACGAATACTTGTTTTTCTCATAATCAAAAATTAAATCTCTATCATATATGATATATTTAAAAGACTCAAGCTAATAGTCACTTGTCTCACACCTTGTGGATGCAAATTAAGATACATGAATCCTGCATCTTGGTTTTCCTAATAGCATGGTTTTTGGCTTATTTCAAAATAACAACTTAACTCATTGATAAATACAGATTTCGTAAATAATATTACATCTTTCTCACACTCCTGCAGAACCTCATATGAAACAAAATTACAAAATAGATGGAGCCAACCAAAATAATCCACAATTCCCTTAACCTGAAAAGCACTCGAATAAATAGTTGCTTTCCTGATTTAGTTAACCTACTATTCCTTGCCAACTAAAACACCAATTTACTTAAAAAAGCCAATGTAAGAGATCGTCCTACTTTTACCTTTCACATGAATCCCATCAGATCCAGAGTTTCAAATAAACGACCTAGCTAGTAGTATGTACTTAGGAACATGATAAAACTTAAAAAGGTGGCACAGTAGTTAGGACTAGAGTGTTATAACTGCAAGCACATGAATGCAGTGACTATGTCATCAACCAATCTCCCATCTATCTACATAGACCTATGCTATGCCTTTCAGTTTCAGATATGGAACATAAGGTGAAGCATTCTTGTGAAACCACATCTCCTGTAACAAAAGAAATGCCTCAAAGTCTCTGCAGTTTCCCCTCTAGAACAAACCCACAAACCACCCTTAAATCAAAAGATTTTGCTTTCTCCCCAACACCAACCAACAAAAGCATGCATAAATCCACTACCCTTGACTCAAATGACACAAAAGATAAGGATGAATTTCCCCCAGTAGAAATAGGAACCAGAGGCACAGTTGCATCACTCATAATGCAAGAAATTGAGTACTTCAGCAGAATTGGTTCCAATTCACAAAGGAACAAGTCCCAAATCACAGAGGTGAGTTCATCCATTAGTACAAGTTCTACAACCACAATTGTATCTACAGTAGAAGAAAGTACAAAGAAAAAGAGAGGAAATAGCAAGCTTTTACCAAGTATGTGTTCTATGGTGGATGTATCAGACAGTGGTAGGCCAAATGGGACCTCAGCCTTCATTTACAGGAACCTGAAGTCTGACACAAAAAAATTTCAGGTCTAGGTAATGCTCTCGGATAGCTTCGAAAAACTGAGTTTCTTAAGACGACTTGCCAAAGGTGTAGCCCAAGCCTTTTCTGCATTCCCACATTTTATGTCCACAATTTCAACAATGTTAGGTATCTTTTTATCATTTTTCTCCCTCACTGGAGTTCTGACCACTGAACATTTATCAGAACCTAGCATGGGTACTCTCTGTGTATTTCTGCCATTAGTTTTTGTTTTCTGGGGCATGCGATTGCCAGGTCCTCTACGGTTTGTAATTTTACTGCTTCCACTGCTACCGGCTTCAACTGATGATTTTCTTTGTTGTAGTCTTTTTTGGGCTGTACTGCCACAGGGAACAGAAACAGGAAGCGTTTGAGTTTTACTTCTTGTTGAAGATACCTGCTTCTTTGATGCAGAAGAGATGTGATCCAATTCCCTTGTCATTAAGGAACTGATTATTCCAGTGGTGCCTAGCTTGATGGATCCTCCTCCACCTTTCATACCTTCCAGACTCTGAGCCATGCTACTATTAGTAACACCTCCAATTCAAGATCCAAATGTTCCAGTCTTTGAGATGAATGCACCCAGCAGAATTATTCAGTGATCTGTTACACTTACAAATTAGTGTCACCCTGTGATTTGAGATGTAAAGTCATAAATTTCTTAAAATTATTTGGTTTGGTTTATCTTTCATGTACTAAGATTATGTTTGGATAAATTTCTCTATAAATATTTATAGAAAATAAAATATGAAAGTAAATGAATTGAACTTCTTTCATACAATAAAATAATCTTATACACTTAAACTTTTCTAGAAATTATATGAAAGAACTTCTATAAAAGTTAAAGTGTAAAAATTAATTTTAATTTATGAAAGAAGTTCAGTGTATTTTACCTTCTTATTTCTTTTTCCTAAGTACTTAAAAGATAAATTTATCTACACAAAGCCTAACTATAGAAATAAAGAGATATGCATCATAATTTTCAAGAGAAAGAGGGACGGGGTGGAGAGTTACTAGATTCACTAACAAAAACATAGTTCCAGCATCAAATCAACAACAGCAGAACAACAATTCTGAAATAATTCAAAAACATTATAGACTGTGCATCACGATTTCAAAACAAAACAGGTATTCATACACTGCAATGTACTCTCTTTGTATGCCATGAAACAACAACAACCACACTTCATAACTTCAGGATGAGAATGCCAACTCAACTATAATAATCTATCATGGAAACAAGGGGAGAGAAAAAGAACTAACCCACATAGGAAAAATTCACTACCAAATCACAATGGTTGGGATGAAGCAGAATCAAATCTAAAACACTACCCACATTAATAGAACCAGAGAAGGATAAAAGGAATCCAGCTTCACCAAAAGACAAGCTAAATCAAACGCAAGAATCATCAAATTTGACAAACTTATATAAGCATAACAAACAGAAAACCAACGATTTCGTTTGAACAAAAAGGCATTAACTTCAAATTCAATCAAATTGCCTCACTTCAAAGTGTGGAAATCTAATTCTAACAAGTAACACTGCAGAAGAAAGAAGCAACATTTTAGATCCACAAAGAGAGGTAAGATCAAATGAAGGAAAAACAAAGTTGGGTATCGTACACTAGCAAGCTTATGGCTCCACACGTATGAAAATTGCAGATTTGAAACAGACCCAACAGAGGTAGGGAACTTTTTTGCTAACTTTTTGAGCTAAAATTCAGTGAAAGTGAAAGTTCGGAGGCAACGAGTTTGAGAAACTGCCTCTGTTCTAGAAAAAATCCAACCAACTTTGAGGCACAGTCTCTGTGTCTTATTTTGTAGCGTGCGCATCTAATGCTGTGTTGATTTGACTCACAAACATCATCGTCGTGGAAAAGTTAACTTTCCCATCAAATATTCACTACTCATTATGGAGAAATCAAATCATAATCATCAACATAGAATACTGGGTGGAAATTCCAAATGGAATGCCACTCTCTAGCACTATCTTTCTTTTATTACTTGATTTAATAGACAAAATGCTAAAATAATTTGTTACAATAAGTTAGTAAATGTAGATGGATGAATTAATGATCTCATGTTTTTTTTTCTTAACCCTTCACTTTTTATTGAAAAAGGGAAAATGGACTAATATAAAAATTGTCTTTGTCAAAAATTAAACTTAGTTCTATTTGAATAATTCAATTTTAATCTGTTAAAATCAAATCATGCAATTTAATTTTTATATAAGAATAATTCATCTAAAAGTTGTGATATATAGATTGATTATAATTTATAAGTTTATTAATTAATTTGTTACCAAAAAAATAATCCAAAACCTAACTTTGAGATCCCAAGAGAAAAGGGCAAAAAGTCAGAAATTGGGGCTGATGAGTTCACAGTTGGGCAGAACAAGAATCAGGTGGTTACAAACCGGCCAAGGCGACAGTATCCAACTTATTACTTACCTGCCATCATCCTAAAGTACACGATCCACTATATTGTAGTACTACAATGTTATTCACATGTTCATAATTTTAGATTTAATAAAAATTTATAAATATGAATTACGTGATAACAATTTTTTTTCCTTTCCTTTCACTTTATATTCTACCAAATAACTAAAATCATTGTTTTCTTTCTTTCCACCTATGAAATCAAACATGGTATATTTTCTATTCACCACACCATTCAAGGTCCAAACCCTACCACATGCCCTATACAACAAGCGCATGGTTCCGAAGTCCGTACGTTTGGAAATTGCGGCTTGGAAACAATACTTTTTACTGAAATTAATCGAAAACGAAACTTTTATTTGGATTTTTGGATAAAGGAAATGTATGCAGTGACGAAGCTTTTATATAAAAAATATATTAACTCTTATATTTTATCATAAATAACTAAAGCATATAAATTATGTGAGTTTTTTTAAAAATTATATAATTTCAGTAATTACGACTTTAAAAAACTTTTCATTTATATAAAATTATGAAGTTCAAATTTTCTTTTGAACTCTCCACAAAATTCCTCTCGCAATAAATATACTTAATACAATGTGTCATAAGGTCTTCAAGAACGTCATATCCAACCAGCCTTTTTGACATACGCTCCACGTCTCATTATGGAGTGCACATCCACTGCTTTGATCTGATTCACATCATTGTGGTAGCTGTGCCAAATTAGTTTTCCCCACCAAAAATATTCATAATTCAGTACGAAGAAAACAATTTTAATCGAGAACATAAAAATAGTGGGTGGAAACTGGAATGCCTTTAACTAGCATTAACTTTCTTAATTCAATGGTATTTATTATTTAAAAAAATTATTTAAATTCAAGAAAAAGTGAAAGTTTGTGAAAAATAAAAATGAATTATGGTTAATAATAGAACCCCCTTACGATATGTAAAATGTAAATAAATAAATAAATACTGGAATGGAAAGTGAAAGTTTATACTCTTTCACAAAAGTAGAGCTGAAATAGAAACTTATGTTCTGAAGAGGACAATTACGTAGTTTGTACTACATAGTTTTTATATATGATGATCAAATGACAAACTTTTCATCAGAGAATAATAAGTTAATTAGCTCCTGTCAGGCATGCATAACGGTTAAAGTAGGTCCATGGTCCATTCTTGTATGCCATTTTAGCTCTCGTTCATAAGATTCATAAATTCATTTGTACAGAATATCATAAATTCATAATTCTGCTTGATATTACTGAAAGTTGTTAACCTTGATTGTCACTGGCTATACTAATCATTTGTGCATGCAAAGTGCTATTTGAGCGTCCAATTATCATTGCATGATGTTTCTACAAAGAAGTATATGTTTGCAACAGATCAGCAGAAATGCAGATAGATTCTTTTTGTAATAATTTATATACAATATTGATATAGTTTGCATCAACAGAAAACAACAAACCGGTACATGATGCAAGGCATGAAAAACCGCTGTACATTCAAAATATAGAAGCAAAAAAAAAAAAACTGCTAACTAGAGAAGTAAAACGCCGAGGCCAGTGGTTTTGGCCTTTTTCGTCCTTCAAAGCAAAACGTGTTATGCTTTGGTATATTATCAAACATAACACTGGAAAATTTCCTAGGATGTCAAAAACCTCTATAGAAATCAACCTCAGGTCATGATGTTTAAGGCATATCAATTCTGCCTTGAAAATAGAGGCTCCAGAGTAGCAGTATCTTTTGATTGCAATTACCAAAGGAACCATGCAGCCAAAGATATCTGAATGAGAAAAAATCTCCAAACAGTTGTCATGGCTTTTCATGCTGTATAAGGGACTACCACTATTTCCCAGAGTACCAGTTTTGAGCACACTTGGCATCAACAGAGAGGTCAACTTTAAGAATGTTCTTGCCGTTGAAGGGTTTGGACATGCACTCAACAACTATGGACTTCGCAACCTCAGCTGATTCTGTTGGTCCTTCCAATATGACTTCATCATGAACCTGCTTTGACATATCCAAGAATCTTAGTGAAAAAGTAGCAAGATTGGAATAGATATCTGAACACATTCAGATTTGAAATAACCACAATATCAGAACATACTGATTAAAAATAATGGTTGATAGAAATTGTAGCCATACGGTTACTAATATCATTTAATTGCTTTTAGATTAAGGAAAGCGCCTCAAGTTGGCAAAACGAACTACTTGTTGTGGTGGAATAATTTATTAGTCTCAGAGAAGCATAAACATGAAGAAAAACTGAATTCTCATTTCATCAAGAATTGAGAGAGAGAAAATAATACAATGCAAAGAGTGTATATATGAGTAACCAAATGGCCAATAACAGAAAAGCCAAAAACAAACTTTCTAACAGAACGTACACGTGCAAGCATAAGACACAAAATACACACCACACACTAATCAACAGAAAAACAACCAACAAATAAAAATAACTAGTACTGAGATATTAATATAATTCACCAATGGAGCAAGTTATCATGTAACTGCAATTACATTGGTGGATAACAAGAACTACAACGAAGATAATATCATTAATAATCAACAGGAAAAGAAGAATAAAAAAAGGACGGACTACATAGGTATCACTTAATTTCTCCAATGATCCATAGAAAATGTTTTGAGAAGACAGATGCATAAATTATTGATTACATAGTAAGCTTATAGAATATGGGTCAGCCAAGCTCTTGTTTGCGTATTACTTAATGCTTATTCCCCCAATCCCCCTCGCAACTCAGGGAGGAAGAATGGATAGAATTGATTGTTGATTCAAGACTCTAGAATAATGGCAAGTGAGATAAGGTGTAATTTGCAGACACACTACAATAAAAGCAAGCAAGAATATTTTTTTTAAGAAAAAAAGGAAATATAAGGGGCACTAAATTACCTGTAGAAGTAACTTCCACCCAAGCTCCTTCAACCGTTTATTCTTGGAAATTTGCAACATAGCGCACATGGCAACATCAGCTGCACTACCCTGTTGAATTCTACAAATCAGAAACCCAAAAAGAGGTATGCATGTGGGAATGGGTCACATGGTAATAGCATCTCCACAGAAAGCAATGGGCTATTATGAGTCAGACTGAATCTTCAACATTTCAGACAGCACGACAGGGATTTAAATGACAAAGTAATGTATTTATTTTAAGAAATCATGTAACCTCAAGCCATTATCCAATGGTTAAGATTAGCTCATACCATTACCACTCCACAAGGGCCTATTTACAAATTCACAATCTCCCCATTTGCAAGTAGCATGATGCATGAACAGCAATGAATAGTTTCTACTAAATGTAATTTTTGTCAATCTAACAATTGAATCATAATTAGTTATAAATAATGATGGTGTAAAAGCTAATTTTAGATAAATTAGACATTATCAGTATATTTAATCAAATAGTAAATAATTTCTTATATTTTCAGTATTAATATATTTATATTTATCTTTACATGTACAAACTAATGGAATATATTTACAAATTCTATGGGCATTGTAATAAACCAACAATCCCAAAAGCTATAAGTTGTTGGGTAAAGACACATTTTTTGGACTATATAAATGTACTCATCTTTACTTTTATTATCAATGAATGAAATCTGAATTTTATGTTTATCTTCTGTATAGCTTTTATTTGTAGGTTTAATGGTGTTTTCTTAGGAGTAGTGGTAGAGTAGAATTAGCACTCTATCCAATGGTGCTTTCATCAGCTTACTCCCCTCCCAATCGTCGCCGTTGCAACCGCCACAACAGTCCCCACCATTTCCACCACAACAAAGGTTCTCCTCTCTGTACCCTTGCTTTAACAATATTTCCCATACAACCGTTCCACTCATGAACATTTTCCCCAACCCCAAGCCACCTCTGTATCACCTTACCCACTTGCTGGTGTTGCAACAAAATCTATTTTCCCCACATCAACTTTTTCAATTTTTGCAACCCCAACCCACCACCCACAATCCCCTTACTTCACCGTTCACTCCAAATCCACAATCACAATACACCACCAAAAAGCAACCAATGTTTTGCGCTTGAGAAATTTCCCAGCCGCACCGATATCACCTGTCCAATCTCATTGCCATTGAACCTAACCTCCTTCCCCAATAACACCTGTCCATCATATTAGAAAATAAGACATCTAGAACACCATGTGTCCTTTCACCCATGTGCACTCCCACATCACAGCTGGCTCCCACTCTCTCAATTGCATCACCAGCCCTTAGATCTCCAACGATCCAATTACCACACATCTAAGCCGTTAAAATCCCACCCCAACCATGACACGTACATCCTCTCTAAACAATCTCCACTTACCAATTTTTTTCAAAATCCTAACAACCATCAACACCATCCATGTGTCTCCCTTATCCCACCACATAGTGCACTTTCTCATAAAGTTATATTTCCCTTCCAACCACTGGATCAAAACAAGTCTCATAAGCCTTTTCTTTTTTCACGTACTGCCTCCAATTTCTAAAACCCATCCACAATTATTTTCTTGCCCCCAAAAGCAACAAACTCATCATTTGCAACAAGCTGCTGCTCTCAATTCCAATTGTTTTCAAACCTTGAGGACAAGGTTGAATGTGAAGCGGTGGGTAATGATAGGATGGGCTATAGGCCCAAAATTAAATGGTCCAAGGATTATATAGGATTGAGTTAAATATGTATTTTATAATTATAGTTTTTTTTTAATTTGTGCTAGAATAATATGATGTTGTCACTTGGATAATTATTATCCTTGATTGACATTTTTAGGACTATATATATGTACTCATCTTTACTTATTATTATCAATGAACGAAATCTGAATTTTATGTTCTTCTTTATAGCTTTTATTTGTAGCTGAGTAGTGGTACAGTAGAATTAGCACTCTATCAAATATATGTAAAGGAAAAATAATTTCACCCAATAATGGATTTCAAAAAGGAGATTCCTGATAGGGAACAGTACTAACTAGACTAATACAAGATGACACTATTGTAAGGTTAATACAATCAAACTCTATTCTTATTCACAGCTCTATCTGGACTATCATTTCAATATAAATATGGAATATGATATTTTACAAGTGGGCTCTCAAAATGTGATCTCATCATTCATTGTTCTTAAAAGGCAAAAGTTCCAAACTAGATAAGAATCACAAGATAAATAATTTAGTACATTTTTTATTTACTAGAGAGTGTAAAGACAGTTAGATAGATGAGTGAGGGAGACACAATATTGATTTGTTTATTAGAAAGAGCTACGGACCTGCACTGGAGTATTAATAGCAGCTCGCTCAATGTGACCTTTCTGATAGGTGTTAGCTTGGGCCATCAAAGGGAACCGTCGAGCTCTCCCTAGCAATGTGTAAACACAATGTAACAAGCGAGCTTCCTTTTTACGCTCCTCTTGCCATTGCAAAACCTCTTTTCTATCATTGTACCAAAGGTCAACTGTTTTCTTAGCTTCTTTCACAGAAACCTGAGAGTGAATAATCAAATAATTAATCAAGGGCACTTGTCACCTTTGTAAATCCCTCATAATAAGTAAAGTTCAGGGGTACCTTCCAATCCTTGGAAAGCCCCACAGGAGTCTTCCCATATGCAATTGAGAAGTTAAGCATTTTAGCTTTTCTTCTTTCAGAAGCAAAGGCATCCTGACATGGAAGGAAAACAAAAATCAAAACATGATCAATCATGAATTAGATGGTTATAAGTTATAACAGTAAAATGCTAAAATAGCTTTTTTATATCTTGAGGGAAGGGCGTCAAATAACGTTAAACTGCTAAAAAAGCTTATTAATGCCTGGTGTATTCTGATTTACTTATACTAATATACATAAACATTATTAAACACATTATATATCAAAAAACACAGTGAATTCTTCTACTACTGCTGCAACTATGATTTCCCCCTAAACAGTGTTCTAATGAGCAGTAGCTGTCCTTTATTTCTATTGGAAAGTTCACAAGTTATTTGTATTTGTTCTGATTTTTAATAAAGTATATTTATTCTATTTGCAGTTGATGGATCTGGGTCCAATCATAATAAGGATTAGTCCTCCCTCATGCACCTGCCAGCACTTTGGTGGTTACTATATTTGACCTCATCAGCTACAAGGAATACCAAACTAAAGACAAAGCCACTACTTCCACATCTCAATGCAATGGTACTTCTATCAGCGGACAGTTACCTTCAAAAGAGGAACTGGGGGTTTATCTTCACCAGGCTGAGGATGCCACTCAAGAAGCACTTCCTTTTTCTCAACTGCTTTACGAATATGAGGGTACATATTCATTGCAGTCCTTGAATGGAAATCTCCACCAGCTTCAAAAGCTTCCAACATGCTCTTACAGTCTGCAAGGTGTGCCAGAATCCTAAGTTCCAGCTGTAAAAATAAACAAGGCAGTTAACAGAATGAAATTTTTTGAAAAATAGTTCAGTTAGATAGACAATATAGACTGTTAACCTGTCCATAATCAGCAACTATAAGAGAATTTCTGGGTGCAGCAATGAATGCTTGACGGATTTTGTATCGGTCCTTTTCCAGAGCAGGTTGATTCTAATTCATGAAGTGTATGTGTTAGGTTCTATATTGTTTTGAAAGTCTGATTAATCTAGTAGATGTAATAACCACATGTCAATGTCAAAATACAGATTGAAAATGAATGAGATGCATTGTGCAGTCCAAATTTAGGATCCAAATCATTGTAATAAAGTAACAGAAAAGGCATCAAGACCAAGTAGACATCAAATGATTACATAAATGTTTATTGCAATTAGAAAGGCTGTGATTAGTCCAAAAACACTAATTTTAATAAGATATTTTTAACTAAAGGAATAAATGAATACAAAAGAATGTACATTTGAGCAGAGATGTCAAGAACTGACTCATGACCTTGAGATATTTGATAGATGACGGCCTAAAAAGGGTTTTATATTTTTAACATGCTACCTCAAACAAGAATAATTCATGTTTGAAACACAAATAATCCACAGGCCTATTTCACCTTCTGCTGAATTTTATTTTTTTTTGTTCAGCCTTACTGCCAAAATTTAGTTAAGAAAAACAGCAGCAAAATGATAGAGTGGAGGTCCAAAATGGACTTATATATCTAATAGGAAGAAACCCTACTAAAAGGAGCAAATACATTTTAGGTTAAAAGATAAAATGATAAAGCCATCTACTAAGAGTTTAGCATCAAGGAAGCTGTATGACACCAATTAGTGAACATACAAGCACACAGATGAAGGTTAATGGTCAAATCTCAAATGTATAGCACTCAAAAAAAATTGAAGTTCACAACGACTACTATTAAAACCATTAGAGAATTCTGATTAATCTAATTAGAATAACCTGCAGATTTGGCCTTCTTGCTGACAAGCGTCCAGTCTCTGTGTTGATATTTAAGGAACAATGAACACGAAGATCATTTCCTGATATATTATGTCCCTGACAAAGAGAAACTGCAGCTATTATAGAGCACATATAAAGAGCTTCAGTGTAAGAATACAATTATTTACTAAAAGTTCTAAAATGTAAGTGGTGGCACAATAAGCATTCAAAAAATTAGCTTAAACTCATAAGGAAATGATTTCCCTAACCATAGCTAAGCAGTGGGAGAACTTAGTATTGACCATCTCCAATGAGTATTGTAAAAGCTCAAGGTACTGTGGTACTTGTGAGTTTGGTGCACAGGTGAGTTGTCAAGCATCTCATTGACTGATGTTTATATAATAATTATAATTGTCTAAAACTATCCTTTCTAGGGAAAAAATAGAAAATATCATCAATTTATTATGGACAATATGAACAGTATGGAAGTTTGTATACTAGTTTCAAAATAAAAGAAATTCCAAGCAAGCTCAAGAAAGTTCATATTACAAACCAAACAATAAAAAAAAAATACCTGCAGGGGAAGGATGAAGTTGGAGATCAAAGAGTTGATTGAACAGACTTGACATAAAGCAGCAATTGCATGGCAAGCTTCTCTCCCTTCTTTCTCTGTTGGAAAAGCTGCATAGGCTGTCCCATATGCAGATTTATCAATTTTTACTGGTGCAACTTGACTTTGAGAAGGATTTTCATCTTCATCATCAAGATCCAAGTTACAATCCTCATCAAAAAAGTCATAATCAGAGGAAATACTTCCAGCCAGGGACTTTAAAGCATCACCACTAACTGACGGCCAACCAGTTGCTGTGTACATCTCAGTCTCCAGGTTATAACCTAGGCTCGTCAACTTTATATCACGAAATTTTTTTGGAGCCTTCTTGCCTTCTTCAATCACATTATCAACATTGGGAATTTTGAATATTCGTTCAGTTGGAAGCGTCTGATTGGAGTCCTTTCTGTAATGAAGCATGTGACAAGTGAAAATGAAAATTGCACTTCCATCTATATCCTTCAGCTACTTTGTTGTAAACAGAAAAGTTCATAAATATCAAGGTAGGTACCAGTAGTAGTACCATTATTCATGAATAGTGAATACATCAAACTTATGAATATCATCAATATTTCAGGCTTTGACCAGCAAATCATTAATTTAAGATTGAAATAAATGCTACACATAAGATTTAAAAAATGTGCACCTGTTCACAATGCCACCAAAAAGCAGCTGGCGCAACTGCGAATCACTTCCCACATTCATATACTGGGCATCAGGACAATACCTAGTAGCCCATTTGCGGAATCTATTAACAGCTACCTCTTGCTCTGCTTTGGCCACCTTTTCTATGCATTCAAGATAAGCCCGGTCAACTAGCATTCCCTCAGATTCCATCATGACTAGAAGCTCACCAAATGGACGCCAATATTCATTGTAGAAATCATACATGGTTTTCCCATAAACTGGCACACCATCAAATTTCCAGGGCATGTCTGAAAGATGGCTCTTTAGGCTCTCATACAGCTTCAAAGTGCTGCTAGCATCTAAGGCAGAATAACATATCCAAGGTATACGCTCATCTCTCTGTAGCTCTTCAACAGAAGCAACGATACTCGTTTTACCCTCAGATCCATCCTTTTTCAATTTTTTCTTACTAAATATAGTTTTCATTGACACCTTACCAATCAAGTCCTTTTCATGGTTCAGCTGAGCCCTAGACATGACCCTTCTGTCACCTGTAAGTCCTTCAAGAGAATAACCCCCATCCAAATGTCTTGAAGAATCCCATAACCGTGCCATGTGCATTGTATCAGCATGAAATCCCGAAACTTTGAATCCATAATTCTCTATAACATGACAGTCAAAGCTATAATTATGCCAGACCTACAGAATGCACCAGTGACTCAGTTATTTCAAATATGGTTTGTAATCTCTGGTCACGAGCATGGACAAACCCAGGAATTTAATACCAATATGATTTTATAAAAGATAGATTTAATTTTCTATCACTACAAGATAAGAATATCTAACAACTACACAAAGAAAATAAAATAGAATAACAAATCATGCTAGTTCACTTCTATGATAAGATGAAAACTTCTCTGTTCTATACAACTAAACCATGCACCAACTATTCTAAATCAGGTACACATTAACTTAACATTAGGAATGCAAGTTGCAACCTATTCTTAGCATATTATTGAACATTTGAATATACCACTGAGCACACAGTAAAAATCAATATGGCTCTCTGTATAATATGACACTAAACTTTTAGATTACCTGAGGTTAATTTCAGAACAGATTGTAGCTGATTGTCATATATCTTAACTAGTAAGGATATTTCATACAGTAGCAAGCATAGAACTAATATTTGAGAAGTTTTGCATGTTGAGGAGAGTAATAGGATTAAGAACATAGAAGGGATAGAAGAAGAAAAGTTCACCTTCTTGATGGAAGAATCACTAAAAAATTCAGCAAATTTTTCTAAAATCTCTTTGCCTCCACCATCAAGAACATCTACCCAGATACAGGACTTTCCACCTCCAAAATCAGCTTCTGGACCACAATAAATGCTGAAGCATGTTATTTCCCCATGATCTACAGGAGTTTCTTGTTTGACATCTATCTTGGCTACCTTTGAAGACAATAAAATCAGCAGATAATATGTGTTACACAAATAAAAATTAGTTGAATTCATGTCCAAAGTACACAAACAGACACACGTGCACAGAAGCAACAGAGGAGATAATCTAGTTATATAGACTCTTGTGATATGGAGTAACCATAATACAAGTAAATACAATAAAAAAATTATACCTCAGTATCACATGCATAAATAAGATGCCGGAACTTTGTTGTAAGCATCTTAGCAACTTCCTCTGCAAGAGGAATATAATCAACAACCAGAATATCATCATAGATACTACAAAGCCTATCCCGGAGCTTTGATTGGTCAGTACCACATGCCTGTTTAGTAAGCGTTACATTAATTGAATCCTTTGCAGTTCCATCCAAACCATGATCACCATTGACTACAGGGACTTTTGCATTACCAATCCCCAATGAAGATCCGTTATATTGGCGAATCACCCTTTCAGAATCCATTAACACCTTTGAATTGTTTAATACAGAATAGTTAACAGAAGATGGGACATGTGCACCAGGATCCTGCAGTACAATATTGCTATCCCCGTTCTTAGGAACAGCCAGGTTCTGATCAATGGAAGCAACTCCATTAAATGCACTAAAACTTCCATTTTCACTCTCAAATTTATTTGAGCCATTCATTTCCTTTTTATTTTCAGTTAACTTATCTTTTGCTATAGTCCAGCCTCTATAATCACCACCAGACAATTTTTTTCCTGAAGTGGTTGTGGAAAATTCATTGTTGCAAGAAGCCATGCCCATCGTCCTAACTTGGGCTTCACATGAATGCAAAGAGTTCAGCTCTTCCTCCTCAGTCATTTCGTCCAACGTGCTAGTTGAGGCATTTGAAATTTTCATAGATGAAATGCAAACTGGACTCTTGCACAGAAAATTATGCTTATACCTCACGCCATTGTATCTATTTAACCCCGCAGATGTACCCTTTAGACAGCATGAGAAATCTGCTCTAGATAGTACACAATTTCTAAGCACAGTGCTATTTCGGAGCGAAATTTGGAATGACTGCACTTTTCTTCTGCAATTCACATCATGCAACAAAAATAAAGGTTCCAATCAATGAAATGTAGCCATCCACAAGCTAAGAAAAAGCTTCATCTGTAGGCATGTGTGGTACAAAAAGAAAATATATCTCTTCATCACTCTATTCCCACATTTACTAACAAAAGTTAATCCCCGGGTAGCATCCCTAATATTAACCTATTTCAGGTTTTATCATCAACAAATTGTCACAGCAGTTACAATACAAGTAAAATTTGAAAAGTCACACTTGACTTAATGTTAATACCAGTCTCAACCTTTCAAACCAGTGAAGAACAACAAGGCACACTGACCCATTGAAGTAAGACTAGAAAAACAACAATCAGCATATTTTACTGTGTAACATAAAAACATTAATTTCTTAAGCTAAAAGCAGAATACCCAGTTGGAAAAGATGCAAAATTTCAAGACATTAAAGAGATGGGCAAGGTCAGAAGCAACAAAAGACACGAAGTTTGAAGTGAAATAAAGAGAAAGGAAAAAGGGTAAACCGTTGCAGAGGCTGAGAAGGTAAAAGGGAAGGAAGAGAGAAGGGAGTTGAGAAGCAGCGGCGGCATAAAGGGCAGTGTGGCCTTAAAGCAGAGACCTCCATTGAGGCAGAAATCACCTCCGAGTGCTCCTGCTCCCTCCACAGTTAAACAGATTAGGAGCCAGCTACTTAAATATATAATATATATAAAAATATACATATATATATAAGGAGAAAAAATATTTGAAAAACCTTGGCATTAATATAAAATACGTATAAAATAAAACCTCAAATAAAAATAAGGTGTTATAATATTTAATTGCCACGTAATCTTATGATTGGAAGGCTAGGATGCCCTCTCGGTCGGCGGAGTCATAAACAGTAGTATTTGGTTCGGGTTGGCGTGCTTTTAACGTAAAATTATTATCAACAAATACTCATTTTTGTTCTTAAATATAATATTAATAAATTTAGATTTGAAAAATAAAAATTTTTATTTTTATTTTTAAAAGTAAAAAAATACATTTATTTATGAACTTTTATTTATTATTATTAATGAAAGAATTTACGTAAACTTGTTATTATTTTATCTAAAATATAATTTTATTTTATTTTTTATTTTTTTAATCATTACAAATGTAAAATTATAATAAATGTTTAAAAAATTAGAAAAATAAATATAAATTAAAACAAATATAATAATAGATATAATATTAATTAATAAATATAATCTGATTGTTGTTATGAAACTTCTAATTAGTCAAGTCTTTTTTTAACAAAAATTTAAATTAATGATACGCATTTTAATTTTTTCACTGATTTTATCATATAACTCTAAGAGAAAGCTTAAGTGTAACATCTTCATTTACTATTTAATTTTTTTTCTATATATTTGCCATTACACTTTTCATTTTTGTGCATTTTATATCTCATTTAAATGTGTAATGACATGCTAATGAGTTCCTAAAAAAAGTATAAAATTATTATTTTTTATGAATTTTATTGCCTAATTTTTAATCATTTTGTCACCTTGTTCTCAATTTTCATGTATTTTACTATTATGTTTTTTTCACATTTTAATATTATATTTTTAAGAAAATGACGTCATTTTCCACAAAATAGTAATAAAAAAAATTATAGTTTTTTAAGAACACATCAACTCTTTATTCACATTTAATGAATTGGTAAAATGCACAATTTTTTTTTAAAAAAAATACTATGATGAAGCTAGCGTGCAAATAAAAATTTGATGGTAAAAGTCTTGAAGTGCTATTAAGAAAAAGGCTTGAAGTTAAAACAAAAATTGGAGGCCCTTTTTTATAAAAGAGAAATAATATAAAGATTATAAGATACTATATATCATAATTTGAGAAAAATATTGAATTATGTAACCTACTCCTAAATTGTTGTGTAATCTATATTATTTATTTTCAATGTTGTTTTGTTTATGTAATGTTTATTTTTGCATATTTTTAAATAAAATTTAATTGAAAGAATTGATTATGTTTTTCAATAAATTATTTCATTAGAAGACAAGTTAAAATAAATAGTTAAATTTTCAAAATATTTTTCATTTTCTCAAATGTTAAGAATTTAGACATAAAATAAATAAAATATATAAATGTAGGAAAACTTATAAAACTCAGTTAATACTTTTTTGTTTAATTGCACATTTTACCACTTTATTGTAACAATTAATTATTTTTCACTTAGGGTATTGTTAATGGATACAACATAAGAACAACAGAAGGCAAGTTACAAGATAATTTTTTTATCTTATATATTATTCGATGGATGATAAATAAAACAAACTAAATAATATAAAATTTACTGAAATTTTCTTTTTAATATTTAACTGTCTAAATACTATCTATATAATTATGAGAGCATCATAGAGCCCTAGGCCAGTAGGCCATCTTCATTCAACCCTTCATTCCACTGTATCCTGAAATGGGTGAATTTTCAGACATTACTAGTGTTTATGTGCCGTTGGAGAGGCAATCTAAAGGATATGAGAACGTAGATTTTCTTTTTTTGAAAGTGGGACCAAAGAGAGAGCAATGTAATTTATTATGGTTAATTTGAAGACATTTCTTCTGCGACTTTTCCATGTGTACAAGATGAATTGCTTCCTTATTAGCAAATATATATCTTTATTTTGTGAAGATAGACCAAAGTTTATGTTAAGTACGCCCAAGTTTATTTCTGCCACTAATGATGGATCATAATGTCCTTTCTGTCAAACCAAAAGGAGGTTTCCACTTTGAACTGGAAACCATTTTTCATTATCATTTGAAAGATCAGAACACTCTTCACGAAACCATTTTACTCTAGATAAGCCAGTTTAAGGAGGAAAGGAATTGCATTGACCTCACTGCTTTGGTTTTATGATCAACAACACAAGACATATGGAGTCAAATGTTTTTGTCGAGTGGTATTTTCCATCATGAAAGCTGAAACAAAAAGGAAACATTGTAACAGTATTGATTAGAGAATCTCGAAGGGTAGGCAATTATGAATCTGGTAACAATCTTGTCATTCTATTATCAATATCTATTATCTAATACTACTAAGCAATAAATCTTGAACATGCAAAAATATGTAACGGTTTTGATCGATTTTCATAAGGATACCAAGTGGCGTCATTAAGAAGTTTTATAGAATGATTCTCAAACTTCATTAGCAGCTGCTTTTTCATTCATTGTCCTTTTGTGTAATCCTCTACTGTTTTCAGGTTCGTTTTGTCAACTACATTCCCCATGCTCGAAAAAAGTCTCTTTTGAACGTTGTTGTCTTCCCACTTGTATATGCCTCTTTGCTAAAACATCAAGAGCTGTAACTACGTCACTAATCAAAGGTCGGGTATCTGCTTCCTCCTGAATACACATTGCTGCAACTGCTAATGCTTGGTGTAGACCCTTTGTTGGGTAGTTCCCTTTCAGCAATGGATCAGCCATTGATGAAAATTTCCTTCGGTCTTTGAATAGTGGTTGTGCCTGAAAACAAGAAACATTATGAATGTCAATTGCTGAACACTTTTGCATATGAATGGTCTAAGCTTAAATTTTTGGACTAGTTTTCATAATCTGGCAAGATGTGTTTTAGGTACCTCAATTTTGAGTCAAAGTTAATCTTGGTATCTATACTTTAAAAACCATGATTTTATTTTTTATAGTCATCTCTCTTTATGGAACATATGATACTAGGGTCAGTGACTAAATTCCCCAATTACAAAAAATACGATGACCAAAATTATTAATTTTAAAATCTGAGGGCTAAAATCAATTTTCTATGACACATTTTGCCTTTAATTAGATTATAAATACTGAAATTTTAGGCCAGAGAAATATGATTCTGGGCACATAATAAAAGCTTCATGACATACCCAAGTGACTAAGTTTTGCTCTTCAGATGGTCTTGACTGATCAATTGCTCTTCTTCCTGTGATCATCTCTAGAAACACTACACCAAAGCTATATATATCTGATTTTGTAGTCAATTGGCCTGTTGAGGCATACTCAGGTGCACAGTAGCCATAAGTTCCCATCACCCTGGTGGATACATGAGTTTTATCACCAGTTGGACCAAGCTTTGCAAGTCCAAAATCAGAGAGCTTTGGGTTGAAGTTTTCATCTAATAGTATGTTTGATGCTTTGAAATCACGGTATATCACAGGCGGATTTGCTACTTCATGTAAATATTCAAGTCCTTTAGCTGCACCTGCTGCAATGTTCATTCTAGTACGCCAATCCAAAGGCTTTCTGTTCGGAGGTAGTTCTGACAATCATTTTTCTTTTGTTGTTGGTCAGATAACATTTAACATGCTTATCACAAAAATAAAAATAAAATACTAGGGAATGTTTTGAAAAGGGGAACTTCCACGGTGCCAGTCTTGCAGATATATTTGGTTTCTCACACAAATGGAAAGATAAAACATAATCTACTTAAACCATCAATATGCAAGTTGTTTTATGTGGTAACTAAAACGTAATAAGTAACAACCATGATGATCCAATGTGCTCATATGGTCACACTGCCACTACAGACTACACTTAGTTTATTGCATTTATTGAAGTTGATACTCAAATTGGATGTTACTCTCATTTTTATCCGTGATGTATTGCATTAGAAGACATAAGAAGCATTTACTTACCAAGAAGGTGATCTTCTAAAGAGCCATTCACCATGTACTCGTATACCAAAATCCTTTGATCACCATCTGCGCAATACCCTACCAAATTGACAAGGTTAGGGTGGTGCAAGAGACTCAAAATCAAAACCTCTACAAGAAATTCCCTGTTTCCTTGGAATCCATTCCTATTAAGTTTCTTCACAGCAACAACCTGCATGAAAGGAACACAGCATTTAGAAGTTTATTCTCAGCATGATATTAGCATAATATTCACATAGATGCGAGTTGAAGTTATACCTGATTTATGCTTTTGAGGCGTCCTTTGTACACCCTTCCAAAGCCTCCTTCACCAATCATATTGTCAGGGTGAAAGTTCCGAGTTGCAACACATAGCTCATGATAAGAAAAAGTCTGAGAGGTAATATTCCCTTTCCCAATTTTTGCTATTTCTTCTTCTATGTACTTCCGTTTGCTGGTATCTACAAGATAAATTTGTTCAAGTTTTAAGCATCGGTATTCATCATTGAGAAAAAAATATCTGAGAAAGCTGAAATCCACTATATAGGGCACTATAAGACCACTTTGCACCTTTAGCTTAGCAATCTATTGTAAAAAGTCAAAACTCTAGAGGTTAACAATTGAGACAACTATTGAGGTAGAGTAAGAGATCCTTAGGTTTATGATACCCTAATTGGTAAGGATAAGACTCATAGCTCACAAGGATGTGAGTTTGAATCCTGTTGGCAAATGATAAGACCTCATTGGTATATAATCTGTAAGAACTTGGTGGCACAAATTGTTTCAAAACATGTTATCAACAAGCTAAGAACATCTAATCATTAAACTAGGAATGGAGCCTAAAGAGATGCACAAGATATGCATGTACCTCTGCATTTCACATCGTTGAGGCTTCATAATAATCAAAAAGTTGATGAAGCCTATTGTGGTGGTATAAACCTTTCATGGATTTCAATTTTAGGATTTCATGATGAGATAAATAAGATTGTGCTAGAGGAAAATAATTTGTCGTGGAAACAACATTAAACTGTATATGAGACATTAAATTGAAAAAATGTTGGCCCGAAAATCGATAAAATGAGAAAATTAGCATTGGAGCTAGGAAAAATACCAGATTTAATACACATGTTAGCTAACCATGGCAGAGCTTTTGCGTGATGGTAGTTCTTACTGCTCCTTGTCAATGAGTTCTTCTCGATCTTCTCTTGTGAAGTGCAACATGAAAAGAAACTCATCTTCCACTCCTAAATAATTGATCTAACCAAACCCACATTTACAGAATTGCAAATTCATGCATCTGTTTTTCAAATCTGTCTCTTAGCATGCAAATGTTAGCCAATGATCCAATGCATGCAGTCTTAGACCCTCCAGAAGTGGCTTAAAATCAATTTAGGAAGTTTTTCATTGAAACAATGTCCCTGAAGAAACCAAATTGATCCTGAGTTCTAGCTTCACACAAACTTTCCCATATGGCATGGTTACTTTTCCTTTATTGTTATTCAAAGGCCATAGTTAGGAAAAGAAATGATGGCTTTGTCAAATATGCTAATCCAAAAATGACCGTTAGGGAGTCACTCATCTTTAACATCATTATCTAAAGTTCCTCAATATAGGATTTCATTAAGTGTTCTCTCTTAGGTTGCACTTTATTATGCCAACCAAAATGGAGAGGATCACTCCTTTATGAAACTAGTCAAAAATAAATTATGACAACTATTTTATATGGACAGCTTATATCTACTTTGTATCCTTCCCATCTACCTCAGTTATATTCTGTTTGATTAAGCATGTACCTAATTTTGTGTATGATCTATACAATACTTCTTTAAACTTTTTGAATGGCAATAAACTCACTTAAATGATATGATGAGACATCAATTTTTTTTTAAAAAAAATTGGGTTTTACTTAAATGTTCATTAATATACCAATCTCTTCAATAGTACTTAGGTGGAATATTATATGTAGTATATTACATTTTAAATTATAATTTTCCCCATCTACATATCTGTATTCCTAACTTATATACGGATTTTTTTTTTCACTTTGATTAAATGAATATTTTCTTCTATTCTTGTTCAATAAAATAAAGTATTTCTAATATTTTTTTATCCATACAAGTCGAAGACATATACTTAGAATTTATAACAACAATTCATATATTTTATTCGAGTTAGAATCATCATTTTAGTCTTACAAATATTAGTATAAATATTAGTATGCTATTATGTTAATCCTTCAAATATTATGAATCTAAAATGTCACTGAATTCTTCTGTATAAAGTGGTGACATAAAATTAGTTATTTTTACTTTTTAATATATTTTACTTACCAATTTTTTTGGAAAAATAATATAGCAATACTCTAATTTTTGAAGGAGAAAATTAAGTGTTTAGTTTTTTTTTTATAAAAAGTTAAGGAAAGAAAATACTCACTCTGTACACGTTCCAAAGACAAGGAACGCTAATAAAAACCCAATTTTGCAAGGAAAATTAATAGTTCAGTCAAAGTTGATGTTATAACAGAAATCACATATTCCAGAGAATATATTCTTTTTGAAACTTGCAGTCCAAATTCAAAAATTATTTAGAAAAAAAAATATGATATACTATTAAACATGTGATATGCCGAAATTTAAAGTTATATTTTTGTTGAGGACGTCATTTTTGGACTAATATATTGTTAATTTTTCATGAAAACTGGCAGGGAGCGGGGGGACTGAGATTCCAAAAATACAGCAATTGTGATTCTAATTCCTGTTAGATGAGGCATTTACATTTATACTCTGTTAGGATTTGGAGATATAAAAAAATGAGAGAAGAGAAAAAGGATAAAGAACAATAAGATTGAAATATTACATTAGTCAGATGGATAAGGACAAAAATAAAGATGAAATCGTGTATTTCTGGGGGGAGGAGATGTTTTCTGCCATATGTATCATTGTTAGAATAATAGTAGGATTAACTTTTTTAATTTTTATTTCAATTTATTTGTCACTGGCTACTATAATGTGGGAACTAAGAAAAAAAGGATTTAATTTCTCTAAATTAAGATTTCTCTAAAGTGAAGAAATGCAATTTAGATAATGAAATAAATACATTCACAGTTATTTATTAGAAGCATCTTAACTTATAAGAACTTTTCAATTGTAATATCTTGTTACAAGTTTTTTAAGACAAAAATGCTGAATTTCTAAGTTTATAAGTATTTAAAAAGGAAAATAAATAAGATTTTTAAAAAGAAATTGAAGTATACAAGTTAACTTTAATTTTTATAAAAAAAATTAATTCATTTTACCTCATTGGTTTATTTTATTTCGTCTTTTACAAGTATCAATTCAAAATTTCATTCAAAAACTAAATTAAATTAAAGATAATATTTGCTGATTTTGCGTTCCGTCATACGACTCTTTTTACCAACAAGGGTTGCAATGATTTCTTCCCCATTATTGTAACCAAAAAGTTTCATCTTTGATTTGAACTGATGAAACCAAAAGCAATAAAACATAGCTAGCTCCAATTAAAGGATCTAAGATCGACAATAATCAGAAGATAGGTTCAGCAATCTGTTCTTAGATTAGTGAAAGCTTGCTCTAATTAAAGTTTCTAGGTATCTAGATCACCTACTGAAACAGTAACTGTAAATGCTACGCGATCAGGACATTAAACATGGGGAAAAAATTGAATTAAATTGCACAAAGCCATCGTGATAAATTTTCAGGTCTTCCATTAACATGGCAACCTTTTTTAGGAACTCTTCACCTGCCTCAAACTGTATTGAATAATGTATTTATTTACAATTAAATTCAATGGTATCCGTTAGCAATAAGTGCAAAGGGAGCTTCAAAAAAGAAAACAATAAGTGCAAAAGGGGACCATATAGCGGTAAACAAAAACCAAGCAAAAAGGGAAAATGTGTCTTCAAGATAGGCCTTGACTTAATAACCTTCATCTATATATGAACATCAACTCCTGTCCTAAAATATGGCACTATGTGGAGCTTAAATGTGGTACAATTGGTGGGCTGTGGACATATATATAAGACTAAAACATAAAAATGATTTTAGGAATATGTACTGGAACGACAATACTTCTGAAAAGTGCAATGATAAGTAAATTTAAAGTTATTATAGGCCTTCAAAAGTAACATCTAATAATGACACAAGGAATCCAATTATAACCCCAACTAAAAGGATTTCAATTTGCTGTGACTGTGAGACGACTATACTCACATGGAATTAGAAGAAATGGCTCCAATTAGCCATGTATACCTTCTAAATCTCTGCCAGGGCATTCAGCTAGGGACTTGACTTCTCTTAGATTTAATTGTTTTACAATGAGGTTAAGCCATTATTAGGTGTTAATAAGATTGGCACTTGGATTTTCCTTCTGATAAACTCTAATCTTTTTTACATTGGATATAATGCTCACTTGTATATTAATTTTACCGAATAAAATATTAGTATAAATATTAGTATGCTATTATGTTAATCCTTCAAATATTATGAATCTAAAATGTCACTGAATTCTTCTGTATAAAGTGGTGACATAAAATTAGTTATTTTTATTTTTTAATATATTTTACTTACCAATTTTTTTGGAAAAATAATATAGCAATACTCTAATTTTTGAAGGAGAAAAGTAAGTGTTTAGTTTTTTTTATAAAAAATTAAGGAAAGAAAAGACTCACTCTGTACACGTTCCAAAGACAGGGAACACTAATAAAAACCCAATTTTGCGAGGAAAATTAATAGTTCAGTCAAAGTTGATGTTATAACAGAAATCACAGATTCCAGAGAATATATTCTTTTTGAAACTTGCAGTCCAAATTCAAAAATTATTTAGAAAAAAAAATATGATATACTATTAAACATATGATATGCGAAATTTAAAGTTATTGAGCACGTCATTTTTGGACTAATATATTGTTAATTTTTCATGGAAACTGGCAGGGAGCGGGGGGACTGAGATTCCAAAAATACAGCAATTGTGATTCTAATTCCTGTTAGATGAGGCATTTACATTTATACTCTGTTCGGATTTGGAGATATAAAAAAAAATGAGAGAAGAGAAAAAGGATAAAGAACAATAAGATTGATAAGGACAAAAATAAAGATGAAATCGTGTATTTCTTTGGGGGGGGGGGGGGGGGGGGGGGGGGGGAGAGATGTTTTCTGCCATATGTATCATTGTTAGAATAATAGTAGGATTAACTTTTTTAATTTTTAAAATTCAATTTATTTCACTGGCTACTATAATGTGGGAACTAAGAAAAAAAGGATTTAATTTCTCTAAAATAAGATTTCTCCAAAGTGAAGAAATGCAATTTAGATAATGAAATAAATACATTCACAATTATTTATTAGAAACATCTTAACTTATAAGAACTTTTCAATTGTAATATCTTGTTACAAGTTTTTTAAGACAAAAATGCTGAATTTCTAAGTTTATAAGTATTTAAAAAGGAAAATAAATAAGATTTTTAAAAAGAAATTGAAGTATTCAAGTTAACTTTAATTTTTATAAAAAAATTAATTCATTTTACCTCATTGGTTTATTTTATTTCGTCTTTTACAAGTATCAATTCAAAAACTAAATTAAATTAAAGATAATATTTGCTGATTTTGCGTTCCGTCACTCTTTTTACCGGCCTTCTGGAAGGGGACCAAAACAAACCACCATAAGATAGTGCCGTATGAACAAAATACTAAACAAACCCGTATAATAAGGACACACTCTTTTTATGTACATGCAATACGGACACACTCTTTTTATGTACATGCAATACGGACACACTCTTTTCATGTACATGCATGGCTACTTATTAAATAGCCAATGAACCCACGATGGCCGGAGAAAGGAGAAAGAGAAGAAAGAATGGCGTCCGAAAGGGAGTCGTTTGCAAGGGCTTCCAATGCCGAATGGATGGAAGAAGACGAGGAGGAGCTTCAAATGGCTGCATTGCTGAGGTTGCCGACGCAGAAGCGTGTCAACACGGTGTTGGTGAGGAAGCCGTCTTTGGATATGAGCAACAGAGGTGGCTCAGGGAAGAAGAAGGCCAAGGTTTTGGAGCAGATTGATGTGAGGAAGTGAACTAGACAATTACAAGCTCCTCTCTGCCATCAAGGAACGCTACAAGAGGTAAATATTTTTCCATCGTCTATCTGCCAATCTATACCCCTGGTCTATTCGCCTCCCTTTATGCCATCCCCACGAATTTAACACTCCCTTTTCCTCTCTATTTGCCTCCCTTTAACTCCACGGTGCAGATTCGAGGAGTTACCCCTTAGATTTGAGGAGGTTTTAGAGTCGTCGACAATTCCTCTGAGGTTGCCATCCACAAAGTCAGGGAGCTAGCCGGCGAATTTGGGAACAACCTTTCCTTTCACAGGGTGCTCATTCGGTCCTTCTTCTACTATTGCTTGTTTCATTCAATTTCAATTTTTAAGGTGCCTTTCCCTGTAAACAATGATTTTTTTGGGATTCATAATTTCGTCGATTAAGGTTTAGAATTGTGAAAATTTGGGATTATGATGGGTCAGTTTTGTGCTTATAGACGGCAACAGGTTAATTAAAATTTACATGTGTTTTGGCGTAATTGGATTTGGTGCTATGTGGGTTTCGAATTCAGCTGAAAAGTTCATGATGTTCTTTTTTGATGTGATGTAATTTTGGGAACGGCTGGTTTATTTTGTTGTTAATTCCGATCTGATGATATTGCCATATTGCTCTAGACTGTTCCAGTGGTTTCGGTTTCGGTGATATATAATTTGTTTTGCGAAATTTGTGTCTAATTTTTGTTTTACAAATATTATGGCAATGGAAATCATAGATGGCAAGCACTTTAATTGCTTAATTTTACAGCTTGTTGTTTAATTAATTTATTGTGGTGATGAACGTCAGTACGTCACTTTTTGTGATACTTTTGTTATACTTTTCCAATGAAAGTTATTTTAATATTATTAAGAGATAATGAAAGTAGTATCTTTCTATTTAATTTTATAGCTTGTTTAATTATTTTTATTATGATGATGAACGTCACTTTTTGTTATATTTTTGCAATGGAAGTTATTTTAATATTATTAAGAGATAATGAAAGTAGTATCTTTCTACTTAATTTTATAGCTTGTTTAATTATTTTTATTATAGTGATGAACGTCACTTTTTGTTATATTTTTGCAATGGAAGATATTTTAATATTATTGAGAGATAATGAGAGTAGTATCTCTACTTAATTTTACAGCTTATTTAATTATTTTATTGTGGTGATGAACGCCATTTTTTTTATACTTTTGTTATACTTTTGCAATGAAAGCTATTTCTATATTATTAAAAGAGATAATGAAAGTACTATCTTTCCCAAACTACCAATGTGCTCGGAAAGTATAAACTTCTAGTGGATGCATTATTGATTTTGTTATTTGTGTGTGTTGACAACGACAGATGGATTGTTTTTTGGGTATAATCCGTTTTGATTTTTCAGCATTGTTTAACCATTTATTTTTTGGGTATATATTAATTCATTTTTGTCATTTTTCAGTTGCAAATTTTTAGGATGGAAAGGTATTTAGGCTCTTTTTTTACAAAGTCAAGTGGTAGTACTAGTAGTGCTAAACGTTCTCGATCTGAATCTCCATCTATTAATTTAGTTCAAGATAAACAAAAAGAGTGTTCAAGAAAGGAAAATGATTTGTATATTCCTGATCCGGGTAAAAGACTTCCTATTATGAGTATTACGAAGAGTGGTCAAGAAAGGGAAATGATTCGAATAATTTATTTAACGAATGGTCCTTGTCAACCAAAACTTGACAATTTTCCTCAATCCTTAATTGGGGGTAAGATGCGTAGGTTTAATCCTCAATGGTATAATGAGTTTGGCACTTGGTTGGAGTATAGTGAATCGAAAGATGCTGTATTTTGTTTGTATTGTTATCTATTTAATTGTGAGCATGGTGATGGAAGGGGTGGTCATGATTCATTTGCAGGAGAAGGATTTAGCAATTGGAAGGACATGATGGAAGGGGTGGTCATGATTCATTTATCGTATTCGTTTGAATGGTTCTATTCGATGTGTTCGACATCTCATACGACAAGGTTTGGCTTTCCGGGGACATGATGAGACAAATGCTTCGATGAATCAAGGAAATTTTGTGGAGCTTGTAAAATTCCTTTGTGAAAGCAATGAAGAGGTAAATAATGTATCTTTGAATAATGCCCCAGAGAATCTCAAAATGATAGCTCCTTCGATTCAAAAAGATATTACTAATGTTGCTGCTACTTTAGTTACCAGAGCTATTATTTCAGATATTGGGGATAATTTCTTCTCTATACTAGCTGATGAAGCTCGTGATATATCAGTTAAAGAACAGATGGCCATTGTTTTAAGATATGTGAACTGCAACGGTGACATTATTGAGCGTTTTCTTGGTCTTTTTCATGTTTCAGATACTACAGCTAGTTCACTTAAAGAGACGATTGAATTAATTTTTGCCAAAAATGGCTTGAGCTTGTCAAAGATTCGTGGTCAAGGTTATGATGGCGCAAGCAATATGAGTGGTCAATTCAGTGGTCTGAAAAGCTTGATTTTAGTTGAAAATAATTCTGCTTACTATGTTCACTGCTTTGCACATCAACTTCAATTAGCTCTAGTGGGTTGTGCAAAAAAGGTTTACGCATTGACTGACTTCTTTAATTTTATACAGTTGGTGTGTAATGCAGTTAGTGCTTCTTGCAAAAGAGCAGATATTTTGAGAGAAAAACAATTTGATGAGATGGTCAAAAGTATTGCAAGCGATGATGTTCAATCAGGGAGAGGCTTGAATCAAGAAATGAGTTTGTCACGACCAGGGGACACACGTTGGAGCTCACATTACCGATCATTGGTAAGTTTGTATACATTG
>PYAF01006068.1:2766833-2783135 GCA_007407185.1 Glycine tomentella | reverse complement strand
CAAAAGAGCAGATATTTTGAGAGAAAAACAATTTGATGAGATGGTCAAAAGTATTGCAAGCGATGATGTTCAATCAGGGAGAGGCTTGAATCAAGAAATGAGTTTGTCACGACCAGGGGACACACGTTGGAGCTCACATTACCGATCATTGGTAAGTTTGTATACATTGTTTGATCCTGTGCTTGATGTGCTAGAAATTATAAAAGATGATACAACCCTTATGCATGCAAAAAGGTCTGAAGCCTCTGGCCTTATGATGCGTATGCAAACTTTTGAATTTGTATTACTTTTGAACATGATGATCAAGGTCTTAGCAATAACGAATGAGTTGTCCCAAGCAATTCAGAGAAAAGATCAAGATATTGTGAATGCTATGAATCTTGTAAAAGTTTCAAAGGTGTTATTACAGAAGACAAGAGATAATGGGTGGGATAATCTATTTCAGAAAACTTCTACATTTTGTATCAAACATTATATAGATATTCCTGATATGGAAAGTGTATTTGCATTACAAGGGAGAGCAAAACGTAGAGGACCAGTTACTCATCTGCATCACTTTAAGGTTGACATATTTTATGCAGTGATAGATACTCAACTTGAAGAGTTGAATGATCGTTTTAGTGAAGTTAGTTCGAATTTGCTAAAATGCATGACATGTTTAAATCCGTGCAACTCTTTCTCGACATTTGACAAGAATAAATTGTGTGAATTTGCTGGCTTTTATCCTTCAGATTTTGATGTGAATGATTTTGTCATGCTTGAATATCAGCTCGACACATATATTGTTGATGTGCAAAGAGATCCCGTTTCTTGAATTTGCAAGGAATAACTGATCTTGCTAAGAGGATGGTTGAAAAGAAAAAACATATTGTGTATCCTTTGGTTTATTTACTTGTAAAGTTAGCATTAACTTTGCATGTAGCAACTGCATATGTGGAAAGAGCATTTTCAGCTATGAAATATATCAAGACTGCACTTCGTAATCGGATGGGGGATGAATGGTTGAATGATTGTTTAGTGCCTTATATTGAAAAAGATGTATTTGAAAGCATTGATAATAAGGCAATTATGAAGGAATTCCAAAAAATTAGGCCTAGAAGGATGACATTGTAATTATTTTTCTGAATATGTATTTGAATTTTTGAATATTGTAATTATTTTTCTAGATATATATTTGAACTTTTGAGTGCCCCCTTGATTTATTTTCTGGATCCGCCCCTGTCTGCCATTACCACGGCTAGGTAGAGATACAAGTAGTTTGCATAGTATCTTAGGTTTAAACTTTGTCACTGTCATTGTACATTAAAATTATCAATGGAAATTTTTTTTACTATCAGTTAATTAGATATATATACATATACATGAGCAATCGACAAAAAAAATTAGCATTTCTCATATCGAGGCTTATTTTGTAATATTACATGCATGAAAGGGTTTATATATGTTTTTGCATTTAAATTATTTGTGTGGTTGACTGCAAAAGGGTTGGATTGGATGTACCAAGTATCGAAATGAGATACAGAAACTTGACAATTGGAGCTGATGTTCATATTGGTTCAAGAGCTCTGCCAAATTTCTCTTGCTGCCAAAGTTTGCATTTGTTGGAATTGTCACATGCACAATGTTGGTGCAAACAAAATTTCATGGTAAGGATGAGGAATATGGCAATCTCTATCAATCTGCACTATTTTTCGGACTCAAAAACATGATGTTTAATGGCCATTCCGAGTTGTCACTCATGACAGCTAGGCTACCTGTCTTTTACAAACAGAGGCCATTTATTTTATCCTGGATGGGCATGGTCTTTGGCCACTTGGATTCTTGGTGTACCTTATTCCCTTGTTGTAGCTGTTATATGATCTTGTGTTGTATACTACTATGTTGGTTTTGCCCCTGCTCATGGAAGGTATTTTTCTTTACATCCTTTGTTGGGATTTTCTTTTGGTTGTTTAAAAAATATTCAAGACTAATAAATCTTTGCATTCCGAATAATATTTCAGATTTTTCCGCTACATGCTTTTGCTACTTATGCTTCACCAAATGACATTGGGTCTCTTCCGGTTTATGGCTGCTCTTGCACGCGATACGGTCATTGCGAATACGTTTGGATCAGCTGCATTGATGATTATCTTCTTGCTGGGAGGATTTATTATCCCAAAAGGTAGGCTTCACCAAGAACTACTGCATAAAGATATAATGGAGTTTTTTTAATAATGATTTGATTCTTACTCATAGGTATGATTAAGCCACGGTGGATTTGGGGTTACTGGTTGTCACCTCTTACCTATGGACAGAGCAATTTCAGTCAATGAATTTACTGCCACAAGATGGATGCAGGTATTTCATATATGCTAATTAAATTTACTCTTGCTTTTCTATCCTTATTGCTAGCGGTTTATAGAAATTTATGTAAAAGTAATTATGGAAACTGTGTTTTAGCATTCGGCTTTTGGGAACGACACAGTTGGCCACTGTTCTCAACGGATTCGATATACCAGCTGATGATTACTGGTATTGGGTTGGTTTGGGCCTTTGGGGGTTTTAACACTCTACAGTATTATTTTTAACTGCTTGGTCACTTGGAGCTTGTCCTATCTGAATCGTAAGTTTAGAACAATTTTCCTTATCTTTTTATTCTCATTTAAGCAATGAAAGTTCTTTTGGTATGTAATGGTTTGATCTCCAAGGAGGCAAGGACTGTCATTTTCTCCAATCAAAGGATACTAGTTTTATGCTCTTTTGCTTTTGCATGCCACAGCACTCCAAAAAGCACGTGCTATTCTTCTTGGTGATGAAGAGGATTCAAAAGAGGGTTCTAATAAAAATGGATCTAAATCTAGCGGTGATGAAGGAAAAGAAGTTTATTCACCTTTAACTCTTTCTGAATGAACTTCCTTGCACAGGAGATAGCAAAGCAAGGCATAGCAGAAACTAGGCTAAAACTCTTGTCACCTTATCGCGTGCAAGAGCAGCCATAAACCGGAAGAGACCCAATGCCATTTGGTGAAGCATAAGTAGCAAAAGCATGTAGCGGAAAAATCTGAAATATTAATCGGAATGCGAAGATTTATTAGTCTTGAATATTTTTTAAACAACCAAAAGAAAATCCCAACAAAGGATGTAAAAAAAAAATACCGAGCAGGGGCAAAACTAACAGAGTAGTATACAACACAAGACCATATAACAGCTACAACAAGGGAATAAGGTTCACCAAGAATCCAAGTGGCCAAAGACCATGCCCATCCAAGATAAAATAAATTGCCTCTTTGTTTGTAAAAGACAGCTAGCCTAGCTGTCATGAGTGACAACTCGGAATGACCATTAAACATCATGTTTCTGAGTCCGAAAAATAGTGCAGATTGATAGAGATTGCCATATTCCTCATCCTTACCATGAAATTTTGTTTGCACCAACATTGTGCAGGTGACAATTCCAACAAATGCAACCTTTGGCAGCAAGAGAAATTGTCGAATTAAGAATCATGAGAAGATACCCACAAACAATAACTGAGAAATTCACAAAGCACAAGCCTATATACTGACAAATGTTCTGTAAGTGATACCAAGAAATCACAAACATTAGGCGTTCTATTGATATATAGTGTGTATTTTGAAACTCTAAACTTATGATCATCTTGTCTATATGTTTTCCATGTTGAATTGATTGGCAGGGAAATTTGTTGGAGCCTTGGAGGTAATCTATATATTCTCTACTTTTAAGTTGCAAAATATTGAAGGTCCCCTTTCTAACTTATCATGAATTCTACTTATAAAAAATTTAAGAATTGAAAACTATATATAGAAACAAGTGCAATCCTTATTTACTTGAGTATATATACATACCTGGCAGGTGTTAAAAAATATAGAGAAACTTATGCCTGTTGATCAAGGTGAACTCTCGCAAGAAACACGCCTTAAATTTTGGCACAGCAAATCTAGTTATGGGCAAAGCTGAAGGATGACTCTTTGATTTATCAAAGGGAGCAGTTAACATGGATTCGACAGACTTTCCGAATCTGTAATTTTCAAATGCTTCTGCAATCTCTATCTCTGGCACTGAAATAAATTTATATGCCTTTGAAGAATCAGCCCAGTATTGAGCTTGATCTTTTTTAGAGGTTACCTGACACAGGAAAATAAGATGTTTATAAGTAATAATTTCATAAAGCATTTGAGTTTAACCATTGAAGAAGCAAAAATCTACAAATACCTCTTGAAGAAAATCTGCAACTCCCTTGCAGGGTGGAAGTTTGAAGCCTAATGATTCAAAAAACTCCAGCACGTCTTCTATGGGGCCTTGATATACAACATACCCCTCTGACAGAAGCAGAAGATCATCAAAGAGCTCAAATATTTCTGGTGCAGGTTGAAGTAGAGCCATCAGAACAATAGCATCCATTTGATGAGCAAAATTTCTTATGCACTTTACTATCTGGAATGTGGTAGAGCTATCAAGTCCAGTCGATATTTCATCCATAAATAGAGCTTTTCGCGGTATAGACACAGTCAAAACAATTTTTAACTTCAACTAGTGCCTTCATAATGTCTTAATCTTCTGGTATAGACACAGTCAAAACAAATATGGATTAAATTTTGTATCATCTAGAAATTATGTGTTCCTAGAACAAATATGAATTCAAATGTATGGACTGTGTTAGCTTCTCTATTATTATATATTAATTTCAAATCTTAGGTGTGAAAAACAAAAGTCTAAATGAAATCTCCTTAAATCCTATCAAAGCTATATTTCACATTACAAGTGGAAATAACTAACTTCATCTTAAAAAAACAGAAGAAAAAAAAAATAGAGAGACTGAATTTGGACCCTCTTTCTTTGTATGATACCCTAAAGAGGTAATCCAGTTAGATTAACTTAAGCATATATCACTACAAGAGCCAAATTTCAAAGAAAATTGTAACAAATTCCTAGAAAGGGGAGAGAGATCACCTGTTGTAACTCTCCTTTTTTGGCCACCAGAGGCCCCCCTTAGCATATCATTGCCTACAACCGTATCTGAACATACATCAAGACCAAGCACTTTCAAAACATAATCTGCCTTGACATTGTGGTTTTCGCCACCAACAAGTGTTGCCTGTTGAGTAAAATCAGTTTAAAAAAACACAAATTAGAGGACTTCCCTGTACTTACATATATGCATGATTTTTCAGATATTATTTATAAGATGAGACAACCTTTATGAATGCATCAATTTCTGGACTTGGCAGTATGTTTTTCTCCTTCTCCAAGCGTTCAAGATTTTTCACAATTTCTGTTCATGACATTAGACCAGGAAATTAAGTAACTGAATTCTGAAATGGAAAATAAAAATAACTAAGCATGGCACATAACGAAACTAATATATTATATACATACATACCTACATCACTTGAACCTTGGCATCTGTTAGCAAAATCAAAAGTTTGTCTCACTGTCAGTTCTGCTATGTGATTATCAGTTTGGCTAGTGTATGCAGAAGCCCTTTGAATACAGAACTCGTTTTGCTCATGGCCATTGTATGTTATACTACCACTTTTCTGCACAGGTATTTAAGGATCAAAGTTCTAATGTAATTCTAAGATGAGAATGGAATTTTGAAGAATGCTATGAATATCAAAATTCTTGGTATGCTGACAATTCAGAAATGGACTTGTCTCAGTTAGATAAAGGCTATACAAATAGAATCAATCTTAATTCCTATTGGTATAATGATTTAAAGCACATTGGTTTCAGTGTTTCACTTGTTATTGTGCTATAACTGGACTCACTAACAAGACGATCATTCATGTAGGCACAATTTTTTACACAATTCCTATTCTATAAAAATAAAAAATGTTGACTAAATAAGGTTGCCCTACATAACAGCTTAATATTTGTTTCAAAGAACCGAAAGGTACCTATAATATTAGTAATTACAAATTGTAAAGTAATACACATATATATAACCCACACGGATGATGGTTATAGAGTTTACTTTCCATGAACTCCAAAATTTACATTGTCAATCAATTATCAATTATAAAGTAGTTATCGTAAATATCAACTAACTTACTTTATATGACAGTTTGTATATTAATAACAGTGTAAAAATCATGTACATAATAAGTGCATACACTATTTATTAGTCATAATTAAATTAATGTTAACCATTAGTTTTTAGGACCGTAGAGAATGTTAATCCTGCATAGAATTTGTACTACCTTGAGGTTGCTTTCAAGCTTTCTCGCACGAGCCAAAAGTAAGGTAGTTTTGCCCGATCCTGGAGGTCCTAACAGCAACATCATCCTACACAACAACACATAACGTTAAGCTTGATATTCGTTACGATATAAACATATATGAAACTCTGGAATTTCTCCAAAAAAAAAATTCTATTATAACATTGCACATTAAAATATTAAAAAATTAATTGATTCAGTTCACTAGCCCATTGCAACAATCATGGATAAATGACCTCTTTGGGTATAAATTTCTCTACAAATACTTCTAGAAGAAGAAAGTAAGAAGACAAAAATTAAATGAGTTTTTTTATAAGCTAAAATGAGTTTTTCATTAGATAATTTGTAAATATCATCTCATATTTTAGAAAAGTTATCTTGGTGAGCTTCTAAAAATTAGTTAATGGAGAACTTATTTTGTTTATAAAAAAATCATCTCATTTTTTTCTTTTATAAGTATTTCTAGAGAAGTTTATCGAAACATGCCATGCCAAATGCATATAAAGCAATGGCGAGAGATCCAGGGCTAAGCACTTCCGCTTCTATATTAATTATCTAACAGAAAACATAACAAATTATGGAGCTAGAGTACGGACAATATTATTGAACTAATGTTATTAGACATAACCCATAATCAATATTTTTACTAAAAATTAATTTGATTAATTAGTAAGTTAGTGTTGCGAATTCGGCAACTATACCGATCGTTCCAAGTAATATAATGATAAGAAAGGGTATCGTTTCCACGAGGATTGTTTAACCAATTAAATTATAAATTGTATCGATAGGTTGGAGAACAAATAAGTTTTGAGAAATTGTTGTTGTGTGTGTGTATGACAATTAAATTAAACCTACTTATGAACATTAAGTATTATAAACAAGCAATTAAGATTATAATGATATGTAAAGATAGTAGTTAAGGCAACTCATACTAAATGTTCCTTCCAATGAATTTATATTGTTTACTACACCCAAATATCTAAGTTATTCAGCGGTTGTGTTTTTCATATATCCACTACTTACCAATTCCTTAGTGACATAGAGCTCTTTAACCCACTAGCAAGCCCTAATCCCTTAGTAATTTTCTTAGGGTTAAGCATTAAGTAAACACATGGATAAGCTTCAAGCATGCATCCCTATTCCTAGTTGATGTAAGCAAGTCATCACACTTAGTTCCAAGACTAAAGTCTCAATATTCCTATTGTGAACCCTAGCTTTGAGTTCTCAACTAGATTGATCAAGTCTACGAAAGAGATGTAGATATTCAAGCAAAGTGCAGTAAAATAACTTTTGATAAATGAATAATAGCATTCAATACATCCCAATGGAAGTTACATCAAGTATTTGGCCCTAACTACAATATAAAACTAGCCAAACCTCATTGTGGTTGGCTGTGATACAAAAAATGGTATACCCAGCTGAAGTGCAAGGAGAAGAAGATGGAGAAGAACCTCCACTTAAGCCTTCAACTCCCTCAAAACCCTAGCTAAGGTGCCCAAGCTCCTAAAACCCTATTTTTGTGATTTTGTCCCTCCAAAAGTCGTGCATTCAATGCTGAGGGTTTAGTATTTATAACCCAACTTGTGAAATCCCTGTTTTGCCCTTGACAGCTTTAATTATGCAGCTTCTGTCGACCTGTGGCGCTAATGGCGCCAGATTACAGAACGAATGGCGTCAGTGGCGCCAACCCACAGTGTTAATGGCGCTCTTGGTGCCAGCCTGGCGCTGATGGTGCTGGATTCCAGAGCTAATGACGCTAGTGTCGCCACCTTGGCGCGAATGGCGCCAGCTTCCAGTGTTCTTGGCGTTGGTGGCGCCAGAGTATTCTTCAAAGCTTGGTTTTTCTTCTGATTTTCGCTTATGATTGACAAATCTGATTAACTTCTTGGCAATTACAAAAATCAGCATAATTCTCACACAAAATGGGCAATTATCAATGCTTAATGCTCAAATTCTTGCTCTTAATAACTTAGGAACCTTATATGCTAGGCGCATATCAATTGGTCTCTTCAAAATTAAAAAAAACAAAGATTGCACACTTCACTTTTACATTGAAATTTAACGAGAATTGTTATTTTTAGTATGACATCATTTTTTTTTTGCTTAACAGCATTTTATTTCTTTATTATAATTAATATGTATTTTTTACAAACATTTTTTTTACTTAAATTTAGTTTTTTTAATTAATACATTTAAATCTTGGGTCACTTTTTCTTTACATAAAGTTTTCAAGTCCTTGTTTTTTTGCAAAACATTTTAATTTTGGATAAATAAGTTTATAAGTTATTAAAATAAATTATAGACTAATTGAAATGTCTTATTAGACCCACTCTGAATATTTTTTATTTCATAAAAAAATAAGAATTAAACAAAAATTGTTCTAAATATAATAAGTACATTTCTTATCTTTTTTTTTTTCCTTAACAAATGCCACGATAAGAGCAATCATTTGCATTTGGAAAATGTAACTAATAAAAAAAATGTTATTAAAATTTAATTGGTAAAAGAATATGTAAAGATTTTGAAATCTATTGTAAGACCATGTTTGCTTGATCGTGATATGAAAATAAAAGATTAAGAAAACTTATATTTTACTTTATGAAATATGAAAAAGGTAAAAGAAAATGGGATGAAGTTAATTGATAAAAACAATTATGGGAAGCTTTCTCTTTTATATCAGAGCCTGGTTTCGATCCAGGGACCTGTGGGTTATGGGCCCACCACGCTTCCGCTGCGCCACTCTGATTTTTGAAAACTATTAATGTATATTTTATTACTTATATAATAATATTGTGCAGAGTGCTGTTTTCTTTGTTTGATTTTTGTGCAACGTCACATAGCAATCTACTACGGTCACCAATTCGCCAAAACAATTGCAACTTTTGGTGGGCCCACGAATTTTTTTGTTTGAAATTTATTGGATGGCGTGGTTTTCCAAACCTTTTAGATTTTCCGTCTACTTGCCAAACTTGTCACGACATTGTTGCTAAGAAAATATGTTCCTTGCACGATTAGCCAACTGTGGGAGCAGTATTCGGTAAACAGATAAAGATAATTAACATTACTATAAGATATAATAATGGTATAAAGGGAATATACCAAACTTGAAGCTTCGAATAAATCTTTAATATTCTATTTAAAATTTAAAAAATTAGGCTAAATAGTAATTTTCGAATGCGTAAAGTATTAATAAATTCATTTCCAATAAATAAAAATTCAAATTTTAATTTTCAAAAGTAAAAAAAGTATAACAAATTTATCAATCTATTAATTTTGATCCATTACTCCTAATGAAAGAACCTATGTAACACAGAAAAACGAAAATATTACAAAAATAATTACAAACATGACTGTTTAATAGATTAGATCAAAATATCAGTAAGTTTTGATTGGACTAATTTATCACTAAATTTCATTTCATTAAGTTAAAATATAATTTAATATTGATCTTTCCCATTTTTTTTATCATTGCTAGCATAATATTACAACAAAAACTTAAAAAAAAAAAGCATAAGTTAGAACAAACATAATAATAAGCATAATTTATTTGTTGCTTTAAAATTTCTAATATAATAATACCTTACCTAAAATATAAGATTCAAACAAAAATACATTTTTCACACTTTTTTTATTATTTGAGATTAAAATTTGAATTTTTATCTTTGAGAGACGAATTTGTTTAAACTTTACAAATTTAAGGTTGAAATGATTATTTAAAAATTATGGTGAACAATTAGTAGTGTTGAGCATTATTTGTAATTTATGGAAATCTAATTGTAGTTTAAATATAAAAATTGTATAAAAACTATAATTTTATTATTTCCACATTGATAAAAAAAATTATTATTGTTTTGAATATATTGAGATTAAGCTACTATTTTATCTTACAAACATTATAAATTTACTACTATCGATGAGTTAATTTTGGCATTTATGTTATATTTGGTTGAGATATAAAAATAAAAAATAATGTAGGTCCTATATGAGTTTCATAAT
Organism: Glycine tomentella; assembly: GCA_007407185.1. NCBI lineage: Eukaryota > Viridiplantae > Streptophyta > Magnoliopsida > Fabales > Fabaceae > Glycine > Glycine tomentella. The sequence continues at coordinate 2,772,924 of PYAF01006068.1, read as the reverse complement.
TCTTAGCCTCTATCTTAATTTAAATTATATTTTTTATTTTTATCATCTCAATCGAATATTTAATCTAATTGAAAAAAAATAAATGAAACAAAATAAGTATGAAGTAATCCAAACACTATTTTAGATAGTCTGCCCAATTAAAAAATTCCAACACGACTAGTAAGAAAGAGGCACACATGTTTGGCCAGATATTACTAACGCGAATAAAATATATTTAACAGTTATTTTCATGGAAAAGCACACATTTGAGATCGAAGGCTAACCATGTGGCAATGCGACATTTATATACGGTATATATTATGTCCGTTGAGAGATAAAACAATTGATTAATTACGACAGCCATTGATTACATCGACCTTTTTTTTTTTTTTTAATTAAACAACTCTGCTGTGTAATTAGCATCATTTTTATAGTTTAAACACGTGTTGGATATTCCTTATTATTATTTCAACCATCTTTTGGGGTAGTAGTATTACATTATTTGAACAAATGGACACCTTTCATTCACCAATCACCACATTACCTACGATTATCACAGTCGTTTTTCTCATCTCATCCGAACCAACAAAATATCTTCTTTTTTTATTTTTAATATAACTTACTTTTTCATACGTCTGCAACTGCAACACGTGATATTTAACATCAAAATTTTAATATCTTCTTATGTTTACATAACTTTATGAGTTTTATTTTAATAGTATACAAATTTAAGTAAATATACACTAATTGCTTAAGGAACTTTTATATAATTAATCAATCATAATTTGTTATATAATATAAATTTGTTATTTTGAATGCATGTACATTATAAATTTGTTGATTTTAACATTAATTACTTTAAAATATACTTATTATATTTCTAATTAATTAACACCGTAAACCTTTTTATACTCACACTACACAAAAATTGAACCGAAATTTCCAATATTATTGATTAATTAAAAATATTACAAATATGACTTTTACAGTAATTATAAAATTCAATAAAGTTATTATTACGTTAATTTATATATAAACGGTGGTAGTATGAGAACTTTTATATTATTAATGTATTTAAATTAAATATTGATATTATAACTTATAATATTGAATGACTGATCCATTTTCTTTTCAGCTGTCCTCAAGTTCAGAAAGTATGGGAGTCAGTTGGATTATGACGAGTTATTAAAAACAAAGTGCGAGGCATTAAAGGAATTTATGAGTTCATATTCAATCTCCTGGCATCTCTAGATGTTAAAAGCAATTTTCTTGTTATTTTATGGTGCATTTGAAAAAGGCAAAATGAGAAAATATGGAATAATATTGAGCTTCAGCCACAAATATTATCAGTTTTTATGGCATTGCAACACTTTTCTGAATGCATGGAAGCATGCGTGAAGAATCACAAAGGACATCATCAACATGCAACCTCAGCCTCCTTTGAATTAATCTATCATGGGAATGAAGCACCAACAACTGGTCGTCTCAAATGCAAAATACACGAAAATGATGCCATCTTCAAGGAGCATAACTATTATGGGGTTGTTATTTATCTTTGAGATAAACATGGTCATTTTATCAAGGTGAATTCTACTTGGCATCATGGAATTCCTAACCCTCATGGAGCAAAATTAAAGCATGGGGTCTCTTACAAGCATTGATATGACTTTAAGGTATGGGAGCTCAAAATATATCTTTTAAGATTGATTGTAAAGCAATAATTGACAGTTTTGTATCCAACAATACTCTTAGATTAATAATATTTTCAGATTTTCACACGTTTTTAATTATCTAAATATAGATCTTATTTTTTTAAAATTTTTTGGTGAGTTTTTTAAAAGACAAACTAATCAAGTTATTCACTAGTTAATAAGAGCATATAAATTATATGCTAGTGTTTATATCTTTGATCATATACTCAATTATGTTTATTTTCTTATTATAAAATGACATAACTCTCTTTCTTTTTAAAAAAATATTACAACTTAAATTTAATAGATATACACTTTTATATATAGGCAATTAAAAATTATCATTTTAAGTATTTAATATAATTGTTTATAGGGAACTTGAAATTCAGATTTTTAGTTAAAAAAACAACATCCCCTTAGTTAATTAATCTTGATTAGGGTCCCTGATGAATCACAATGTAAAATTTACTATTAGTAATAATATTTTGTAAAAAAATATATTTATTAATTTATTTATTTTTATAAATTTAAACTTTTTATTTTATTTTATAAGAAGATTGTAAACAAATCTTACATATTAATTCAATCAACTAGTTAAATTCACCTTTAATTTTAATTAAGATAAACACGAAAAAATTCCAATAATTTGTATGCCAAACAAAATAGAGGGAGGAGCAAAGTATGCATAGTTGACTCTCGAAAAACATTCAAAAGAGTTTCTTCTCCTTTCTTCCATCGTGCTCGTGCCACGGCGAAGATGAAGATAGCGTGGCTTCTGCTGCTCCTCCTCGTATCAGTGTGCGTAACGGGCTCTCAAGTTTGGGCCCTGAAATCGCCGTTTCACCCGCGAGACATGCTTCCTCTGCTGCCCAGACAAGTGTCGTGGCCCATCCTCAACCGCCTCCACAGCGCGGTGGATCTCCTCCCCGTCTTCGTCGGCGCCGCCTCTTCGCCGGACGACAGTCTCAAGTGGAAAGGCGCCTGCTTCTACGAGAACAAAGCCTGGATGGTGTTTCACAACAAGAGCGGCACTCAATATGGCGGTGGAACCCTTCACATCAAGGTCGCTTCCTTCTCAAGTGTTGGAATGGAAATCTAGGTCACTTCTTTTTGTTGAAAAAATAAATAATCAAATTTTATGATAAGTCATTCTTGTTGTGATGAACTTTTATTTAATACTAATCGGTGAAGGACTAGGTCAACTTCGTTTCATGAAATCTTCATACTGTGTGGTTAACAAAAATTGGTCATATTCATGAGATATTTTGTAGTTTTTTTTTTTTTTTTTTTACTTTTAAAAAAATTGCTTAGGGAGTAGGTGTCATTAAGATTTAAAGAGTGTTTTTTTTTTAATATTGGAATGCATAGATTATGTTATGTCGTTGAGTTGTAATTTGGTGGATTTTGGTTGGACGTGTTGTCATTTGAAAGCGTTTTACATTATTAGAGGAGACTAAGTTAAGTGGATTTAATGTCGCTCAGTATTTTGTATGTCATTAAAGTAATGAAACTCTTACTCCCCAAATGGGGTGTATGGGTGGAAATAAGAGACATAAATAGAATAAAAAAATAAAGAGAGAGGAACTGATAGATGTGGCAAATAATGTGATGGAAAATGAAAAGAGAAACAGGAAGAAAAATTGGATAGATCATAGAAGTGAAATGGAAGAAAAGTTGGGTGTATGTTTAGTATTTTCCTATTAGTCTATGCAGTTCTATAATTGTATTTTTTTATCCCTCTCTCTCTCTATGTATGGATTTGGGATTCAACGGAAACTGATTGATAATTATCTATGTGCTGGTCTAGGTTAGCAATGCTCACAGTTGGACGTGCATGGATCTTTATATTTTTGCCACCCCTTATCGTGTAACATGGGATTATTATTTCCTTGCCCGGGAGCATACGCTTGAGATCAAAGAGTGGGAAGGGAAAGCTGAGTATGAGTATGTAAGTGACCATCTTTCTTCTGTACACTGTTACTAAGTAGAGTTTGTTGAAACTTGAAACACAAATTTTTGTTTTGGAGATCCTTATCCTCTTTGCAATCAGGTAAAAAACCATGGGTTATCAATTTTCCTCTTGCAAGCTGGGATGTTGGGGACCCTTCAAGCACTTTGGGAGGTCTTTCCTCTATTTACAAATACTGGATGGGGGGAGAACTCCAATATTAAATTTTTGGAGAAGCATATGGGAGCTTCTTTTGAAGTGCGCCCTCAGCCTTTTGTTACAAATGTCAGTGCTGATGACATTCATTCTGGAGATTTCCTTGCCGTTTCGAAAATACGAGGTCGGTGGGGTGCTTTTGAGACTCTGGAGAAGTGGGTTAGTGGAGCTTATGCTGGTCACACTGCTGTTTGCCTAAGGGACTCCAGTGGGAAGCTTTGGGTTGGAGAGTCGGGACATGAAAATGAAAAGGTAAAATATTAAAGTTGCATTATCTCTATTGGTTCTGTGCAAGATTTATTGTATTTCATAGCTCCGTTGTCAGTATCATATGTTTCACGATACAAAGGCATTCGATTCAATTTGAGCAGTTGGTGACTCAATTCCTTGAGTGAAATATTTTGTGCTTGAATCAGCCCATGAATAGCAGGAATCACATAGGAATTGTAGATTGGGCGTGAATCATGTGATTTTGGTGCAAGCGACTGCACACCAAAGTGGTACGGGTTATGCAGGACCCGGTTTTGAACTCTGAAGAACCCTAAAATTGTTTTTCTTTCCCTGAAAAATTAGTGAAAAAGATAGGGAATTGGCCAATTCTTTCCCTCTAATCAATCGCATGGCAGCCTTTTGTCTCCTTTTCATGTTTTCTACTCATTCTTCTTGTCTTCTACTCTTCATTACCTTTCCCAATCTACCCTACATGCAAGCTTTGTGGTCCACTCTTATTTAGGGTGGTCATACTGCTGAGTTTGAGCAGCTACTGGTTTTTTGTCCATATGGCTGTTAAGAATTGGTGATTTTTTTTTTTGTTTTGTTTTGAAGCTCATGTCACTTTGTAAGCCATTTGACTTCAAAATGCTACCCCCCCCCACCCTCACACACATGCATGTTTTAACTTTTGATATGTTTCCTTATGTTAAAATGCTCCTATATTTATGTTTTTTAAATGAATTTGTGCTTTTATGTCTTTTTTTAGTTGTATATGTTATGTTTTATTATTAATCATACAGTTCAATTTGCTATCTGGAAAATAGGCCTTCTGGTTCACAATTTGAATCTCAATTTCACTACCATGTTCCATAGTCATTTTTTTATAATTTCACTAATATTTATATTTTCTTCCTTAAGAAAATTAACATTTCTTGAATCCTATGCGATGTTTAGGTTTTGATATAATTTATGAAGAATTGTTTTAAGTTCCATAAGTTACCATTTCGTCATCAGAATAGCAAGATTATGCTCTCAGTTTCAGTTTGAAATTGTGATAAAAAAAATTAGTGCATGGTGATTACCAAGTTAACATATATAGATTTTCTTTTATGACAAATAATTCATGATGGTTGTTTGATTGTTTGAACAATGATGGTAAAAGTATAGTCCATATTGGTTTGTCAACTCTGCAGCGGCATTTGGAGTTTAGTTGCTAGCATTTTATTTCCTGCCTCACCTTTTGTTTGCAGGGAGAAGATATAATAGCTGTGATACCATGGGAAGAGTGGTGGGACTTTGAACTGAATAAAGATGATTCCAATCCCCATATTGCTCTGCTTCCATTGCACCCTGATTTGCGTGCCAGGTTTAATGAGACTGCTGCATGGGAGTATGCACTGAGCATGGCAGGAAAACCGTATGGTTACCATAACATGATCTTCAGTTGGATAGACACTTTAAATGGAAACTATCCACCCCCCTTGGATGCTAATGTGGTATTAATTTAATCAGTTGTTCTGCTTAAATTTCAATTCATCTGTTTCATTAGATTCAACTATCTTGAGTTTTTGCACTATTATGCCATGCTTTAGTATTTTTTACCTACAATTTTCTAACAATTGTATGAAATATTTTCAAACAGAGAATTAAATAAACCATGGCTTTGATCTTGCAAGAACTCAATGAGCTTTCTACTTAAGTTGCTTGAATAGTATAAAATTTTGCTTGAATTATGTTAGGTACTGGTACAGAAAAGAAAAGAGAACGAAAGTTTTATTCACCACACAATTCTTGCTTACACTGTGACTTCGAGGGTCACCACCTCCTAAAGAATTCCCCCCCCCCCCCCTGATCCCCTCTCAGTGATCCCCTTTATACATTTCTCTCTCCCCTGTTAGTTATAACTAACTCAGCTTAGTTATACTAACAATTAAATTGCTATCTAAACCCTCTTTCATAAGTTTGACCCCACCTCCTATCAATACCCTCCCCTTGAAGCTGGACCTTGTCCCCAAGGTCCATTTCAGGAAATACCCTCTGTAAT
>PYAF01006068.1:2726321-2752838 GCA_007407185.1 Glycine tomentella | reverse complement strand
TAAAAAACTATATAATTGGTTGATTAATTTAATTATCAAATAATAATTATTATAATTATTAATTAATATAGTATATATAATCTATGTTACTTATAATTGATTATTGATTGTAATTATTTTAATTATAAATGTACCAATCTATGTTAATTATAAAAAATTTGATTAATAGATTGGTAATATAAAATTATTATTTTTAATTAAATATAAAAAATGATAGCTTAAAATTTATAATAATATAAAAATTACACATTATGAAGTTTAAATTTAATATCCGTACAACGCATGTGATTTTAAGCTGGTATTGAGAGAAAAAGATAGTTTTTGAATTTTGAACTTTGAACTTTGAAGAGAAAATATATATATTTAGTTACAACTTGTTAAATATTATGTTGATATTAAAAACATAAGAGGATACATTAAATGCATATTAAGACTGAACAAAAAATCATGCTATGCCTTTTTATTTAACTTCTATATCTTATTATATTTCATCCTATTTTTGCTCATTTTTGTTTAAATAACGATGCATAGATATTTTATGTTATTTGATAACAGAGAAAAAAATACGAGAGACTTTATACTAGTATTGCCTTCTTTATACTAGTATTGCTCATTAAGACTAATATATTGTTAATTTTTCATGAAAACTGGCAGAGAGCGGGGGGACTGAGATTCCAAAAATACAGCAATTGTGATTCTAATTCATGTTAGATGAGGCATTTACATTTATACTCTGTTCGGATTAATTTGGAGATATAAAAAAAATGGGAGAAGAGAAAAAGAATTAAGAACAATAAGATTGAAATATTACATTGCTCGGATGGATAAGGAAAAAAATAAAGATGAAATCGTGTATTTCTGGGGTGAGGAGATGTTTTCTGCCATATCATTGTTAGAATAATAGTAGGATTAACTTTTTTAATTTTTATTTCAATTTATTTGTCACTGGCTACTATAATGTGGGAACTAAGAAAAAAAGGATTTAATTTCTCTAAAATAAGATTTCTCTAAAGTGAAGAAATGCAATTTAGATAATGAAATAAATACATTCACAATTATTCATTAGAAACATCTTAACTTATAAGAACTTTTCAATTGTAATATCTTGTTACAAGTTTTTTAAGACAAAAATGCTGAATTTCTAAGTTTATAAGTATTTAAAAAGGAAAATAAATAAGATTTTTAAAAAGAAATTGAAGTATACAAGTTAACTTTAATTTTTATAAAAAAATTAATTCATTTTACTTAATTGGTTTATTTTATTTCGTCTTTTATAAGTATCAATTCAAAATTTCATTCAAAAACTAAATTAAATTAAAGATAATATCTGTTGATTTTGCTTTCCGTCGTACACTCTTTTTATTGACTTTTCCGTCATACACTCTTTTTACCGACTTCTGGAAGGGGACCAAAACAAAGCACGCCGTATGAACAAAATACGAAACAAACCCGTCCGTATAATACGAACACACTCTTTACACATTCTTTATGTACATGCATGGCTACTTATTAACTAGCCAATGAACCCACGATGGCCGGAGAAAGGAGAAAAAGAAGAAAGAATGGCGTCCGAAAGGGAATCATTTGCAAGTGCAAGGGCTTCCAATGCCGAATGGATGGAAGAAGACGAGGAGGAGATCGTCTATCTGCATTACCATTACCATTAGATCATATTTAAATGATTAAAATAAAAAAAAGGAATTTTTTCTTCGTGGAGAAATGAGACCTAGTGTCTGTTTGGAAACCCGTTTGCCTCGTTGTCTTTCCAAAACATAAAAATGAGAAACAAGAATATATATATATATATATATATATATATATATATATATAGTTTTTCTATTGAGCAAACATGCATGAAAGGATTTATATATGTTTTTGCATTTAAATTATTTGTGTATTTGATTGCAAAAGGGTTGGATTGGATGTACCAAGTATCGAAGTGAGATACAGAAACTTGACAATTGGAGCTGATGTTCATATTGGTTCAAGAGCTCTGCCAACTTTGATTAATTACACGCGAGATGTCTTTGAGGTTCATACCTATTACTCACTCTCATACTAACTTACTAATTAATCAAATTAATTTTTAGTAAAAATATTGATTATGGGTTATGTCTAATAACATTAGTTCAATAATATTGTCCTTACTCTAGCTCCATAATTCGTTATGTTTTCTGTTAGATAATTAATATAGAAGCGGCAGTGCTTAGCCCAGGATCTCCCGCCATTGCTTTATATGCCTTTGGTAGTTAATTTATTCTGTCTTCCTATTTAATGTTTCTTCACATAATTTATTAAGCCTAACTGTATTCAAATTTTCTTGTTTATGCAATTGGATTTGAACCAAAAATTTAAATTTATGATATTTGTTAAGTGATAATACTGAAAATAAAGAATCATATGTTAATTCAATTGAAAATTCATCATCATAATGACGTTTTTTATGAAGAAATTTATGAATGTGTATATCATTTTTAATGAAAAGAAAAATATATTATGTGTGATTAAATAAAAGAAGAGCCTGATCAACAATAAAAAAAGAAAAAAATATTAGAAAATCTCAAGAGTTTAGTGTAATAATTTGCTGAGTGTTATACTAAAAAAATCCTATAAAATTATCCAAATTTATGCTAAAAAATTCATAAAAAAACTGTATATATTTTTTAATACTATATAAGGCTTTTTTATAAGTTATAAAAATTAGTAATGAAGATTACAAACATAAAAATGTCCAAATCCATCACAATAAATCACTATCAATAACATTACGAACAATCTCCTCACTGTTGAAAGTTTCAAACTTAATCATGTGGGTGTGCGCATAAATTATCCATATGCACCTATGCTGGACAAAGGTAGAGTCTTGTCCTTTTAATATATAGTATTGGGTCCATTGACTCAAATTTTATTCATATATTCCTATTTCCATTATATTTAACTCAACATTAGAAAACCCAATTTTCTAATATACAGAATTCTTTGATGAATTAAACAATATTGCTTTGTATGTTTAATATATTTTGGTGAAGTTTGTCTAACTGTATATTTGGTTAAAGATATGAACTTACATTTTAGAAAAATATAAACAATGTTTTTTTAAAAAAAATGAGGAAAAGCATAAGAAAAAATGATTTTAAGATTTTTTTTCTTTCAAAATTCCACGTCTTTCATCTTTTTTCTTCTTAAATTCAAAATTTGTTTTTTCTTCCTTTATTTTACGAGTTTGTTGCACAACCAATTAATTATATATTTTAAAAATAAATTATTATAAATGTTATATCTCTCTAATATATTTTTCAAATCATAGGATAGAATTTATACAACAATAGATTGTAATTATATTATTTGATGTGAGACTTCGAGTCATATTTATATTTCAATAAAATTCTATAATTAAATTAAATAACATATAAATAAATAAAAGAACATATAAAAAATTAACTATTTATTTATATTTAAATAAAAATATTGACTAAAGTGGACAATTATTCAGCCTATTATTTATTAGAGAGAGGAACTAGGTCGTTTAGGAAGGGACATTAGTGGTTGGTAAACACAAAAACCCTAAACCCTACCAGCAGCTCAGCGCGAAAGCCGTAAATCAATATAACAGTTGGTTCTCACACTCTTCACTTTTAAGTTCTTCTGCAGAGAGCAAGAAGAAGCATAAGCAGAAGAACCAAAACTGAAACCAAAATCAAACGTTTAAGCTTTGTTTTGCTACGAAACCCTAGCAATGGCGTCCTCCATAGCGTCGCAATTAGAAGCTATCAGATCCTTCGCCAAAACCGACTCTGACCCTCTCAAGAGGCCACTCATTCGCCCTTCCATCTTGTATGATCCCAAAAAAGCGGCTGACATCTCCACCGAGGCTATTTTCACCGAAGCTCTTCGAGGTCAATCTTCTCATCTTTAATTTCGCTCTTTTCAACATAGCCAGTGCAACTAAAGCAATCCAGTAAACCGAATTAATTTCTCCGTGATTAACATGGAGCATATTCTTAGAATGTGGGTTTGAACCTAACTCAACCCTATCCCAAAAGCTAGCTCATAGGGTGAGGATTATCCCCACTTGTATACTCTATCTTGGCACTATCTCTAGACAATGTGGGACTTGGGTTTTTCTTAATACATATGAATTACGGTGCTACTTTATATTCTATTTTCGTTTTGATTTTGTTCTGTTTTTCTTATGTGATGCAATATTTCAGGCTTAGAGATTCTTATTGGCATGGATGAGCGGTTCAGGAACTATAAGAACGATTTGTTTAACCACAGGCGTATAGAGTTGGATAGAGAGTTGATGGGAATAGAACAGAACAATCAACTTAATGTCTCCATTGCTTCATACTTGAAACTACTTTCTGGATATTTTCTTCATACGGCCGCCCTTCAAACGCTTGAGTACTTGATACGTAGACACAAGTGAGCTTTCAACAATGTGTTATGAATTGTTTTCTTCCTAGGGGTGTTGTGTTGATAATCACATTTCGCCTCTGCCTAGTTTACCTTTTTTGTGATTTTTGATGTGGTTGTTTTGAGTTTCAGGATTCATGTATACAACAACGAGGATTTGATTTTGTGTGCTTTGCCGTACCACGACGAGCCTGAATTTGTTCGAATAGTACAGATACTTGATACAAGGTTAGGAAGATATTATTATGTGTTTTTGGTTTGTTTGTGATGTAGACTACTACTGGTTGGAGAGGCTTCTGATGTTTCTGTTAATTTATGTGAAGGAATACTAAATGGGGTTTTCTTGATGGTGTGAAAGTCTCTGGTGCACGGCTGCCTAGAATGGTCATAGTGCAGCAGTGCATCCGTGATAAGGGAATATTAGACACTCTATGCAACTATGTGAGTAATTGTTTTGTGTTTAGTTGTGAATGTGGAAGTTCTCTAGTGGAATCAAATAATTAGATGGCTAAGGATTTGGTTACAGGCATCTCTGTCAAAAAAGTCTCGACCTTCAATGCCTGCAATTCGCTTTTGTACTGCTGTTTTCGTTGAAGTTTTGGGTACTGTTGTGACTGTTGATGATGATCTTGTAAAAAGGATACTTCCCTTTGTGAGTCTTCAGCCTGGCATTAAGGGGGTTTCAGATCACAAGGTTAGCTTCCTAGGAAATTATTTTCCATGTATTAAATTTTAAAACTGATTATAGTTGGGTATCATACGGTCATATTTTTGTGATTACCTTCTCATTAGTAGGCAATGTAATTGCTATCAAATGGTAGACTGTGAAATAAATTTGCTCTATTGCTCTACAATATCCACCAGTGTAATATTATTCATCACATATAGGAATAGTAGTGCATAATTTTTTATGTTAGTATAATCATAAAGTATGATTATATGTCTGGGTGACCTTACTTTTAGTGCTTATTTGATCTGTTGAAATTATGGGGTTTTAGGTATAGAGGGAGTTAAAGAAGAGAATAGAAGCTTTGAATGATATTCTACTGATTATTACGATGAATTGCCATGTCTTGGATGGTATATTCATGAAATCCAAAGTACTAACCCTTATTTATATTAATCATAGAGCAATCCTGAGAGATAATGAAAGTATAGGAAGACTAATCCTAAAACATAATCTAAGATACAACATATGATAAAATGTTTTCACATATTCCAACAATATATGTATACTTGTGTATTTGAGCAATGTTTCTTGGCTCCCTCTCCTGCATTTTTTTGTTGTCAAATTGTCCTTATTTACAATTAGCAGCTGGAAGCTCACTTTCTTGTGCTTTCTTTTTTGGTTTTCTATTTGCAGGCTGGTTCTCTTATGATCATTGGTTTGCTTGGAAACAAAACTGCATTAGCTCCTAAACTTTTGAATAGTTTGATACGTTTGGTTGCTGAGGTTGCTCGTCAGGAGGCTACAGAGTTGACAGATCTCCATTGGTTTCGGTTGTCCCTTATTACCTTAATTAGTCTTGTTCAGGTACTAGTGTAATCCTGTGTGCTTGTGTATGGTTTAAACGGAGGCATTAATCCTTTTTTTTGGGGGGGTGGTGTAAATGGTATTTCATCCAATTTCCTTTCATTGTGCAATATCTATTTCTGAATGGCTATATGTTTATTTTAATTTGTTCTGTTGGAATTTTCTTAGTCTCAAAATGTTGAAATACTCCCATTGAAGGCCTTGGAGATATTAAAGGAAATAAGGTAGTCTTCCTCGAACTGCTCAACATATTCATAATCACTGTTCTTTGACTGTTGTCTTTTCTTTATTTATATTTATGATTGATTAAATCCCTTTTCATATAGGGACCTGGCAGGGGTTTTATTAGAATTATCTAAGGAGTTCAATATCGAAAAGTTTCTCCTTGTGCTTTTGGACTCCCTGATTGACTGCAGGTGTGTTTCCTATGATTGTCTTTCAGGAGATATATGCTTTAAGTCATATCTTATAGAAGCTTGTTTTTTATGCTGATTATAACAATAACACATTTGCAGTTCTTCTGATGAATACTGTCAGCGGACTTTGCTATCCTTAATAGAAAAAGTCCCCATAAATGGTCTTGTTTATCATGTGGTCACCAAGATCCTTTCAACTTGTGTGAAATTATCACAAAAAGTTATCGACTCAACTTCTTCCATGTCAGGTGTGTATTCTGATTTTGAGTTTTAGAAAGCTGATCACTATCCTGTACCCCAAATTATATATCTTGGTGTGCTTTGTAACACCCCGGACGTGCTAACATTAATGATACCAAACCACGCTAAAAGCGTTGTACATGCGGTGTGCGGAAGCGACAAGATCGTTTTTCTTGATTACATTATGTATGAAATTTAAAAACATAACCAAAGCATAAAACAACAAACACTGATCCAGATAAAACATACACATAATAGGCAGATACATAACTGATACAGATATACTCAGGAGGAAACATAACATATACAGATCTCACAACTGTACATATACATGCTCAAAACATGACCACAGACGGTCACCTAAATAATATGTACAGAAATCGGGTGTACACACACCCTGCCCTAAGCCAAAACTCAGACCAGCTCCCCCTCTGGAAGCTCTGCACCGGTCTTCAACTGCAGCCTCCTCCAGCCTGTCACCTCAACCAGGGCCTCCTGCCCTGAGGTCGCTTCTCTGCTCCTGCAGAAGCACCTGAAAACCACAAACCCCACACAGGGTGAGACATACGTCTCAGCAAGCTCAGGGTCCTGGGAAACCTCCCTCACCCTGATTCACCACCAAGACATACGAAAATAACAAACATCAGAGCTAGAGATACATTCTCAGCTCATATACAGATTCCCAGCCATCTGGGATCACAACATGGGATGCGCATGGCATCTGAGGTCTACACTTCTCACTGGCTCTTAGAGCCATCTCTCAGGGGTTGACCACATACCCCTGGTCCAGCCATCTAACTTTGGCTTTCGCAGCCTGTCTCCTAGAGGTACCTTATCATCAGTGTCACCCACTGGACACTGTATCAACCAGAGACGCATCGTCTCATACTAAACATACAATGCCTGAGGACTATCACTCAGGACTTCACATATCCAGATATGGCTCGTCTAAGAGGCTCTAGGCTCTTATCCCCTTGGGGAGCCCTCTCTGAGAGATACAACATATCTGTCACTAACTGGCCTGGGAAACAGATCCAGGACTTTCCATCATCTGCCTGGGAAGTCATCTCACACAGGAGGCACCATCCTCAGGACTTAAACTCACATGCCTAAGAGAGTTCATCTCACACAGGAGGCACACGTCTCTTAGGACTTCCAACACTGGCCTGAGGAGTCATCTCACAAAGGAGGCACCGTCACTCAGGACTTTCCACTACTGGCCTGAGGCGTCATCTCACACAGGAGGCACCAGCACTCAGGACTTTCACTGCCTGGGAAGTCATCTCACAAAGGAGGCACCATCCACAGGTCACTATCACTTGCCTGGGAAGTCATTCCACTACGGGAGCACCATCCACAGGACTTTACTAATCCACAAGTGCCTGAGGAGTCATTCCACACAGGGAGCACCATCACTCAGGTCTTTCAACTCAAATGCCTAAGGAAGAACCTCCACACAGGTTCAACAGTCCTTAGGACTTAACTGGAGAGCCGTGGCACCTCCCATGGAATACCAGCCGTTCCAGGAAGTCCTCAGACTCTTCCACTGGCTAGGGAACCTCAGCTAGCCCGATACCATCGCAGTACCTTATAGGTTCCAACACTGAGCACCTCAGTGATCATCACTCACAGGCCCAAGGCCATCTCACACCACTCGGTGTTTATCCTGGGGTTTACCATTTCAGCCCAGCACCCACTAGGCCATAGCATATATCATAACATATAGGCCACACGGCCGTCAAATCCAAACAGCATGCCCACATACACATATATACATATGCTCACACAAACATGGCATGCATGTCATCACCCACATGGGTGGCAGACAAGAGAAAGGGACGAATCCCCAGAACGATGAGCTTACATCTTGGCCGTGCTTCACAGCTCTGCTCCTGGCTTGATGGTCTGCTTCACTGACACTCGAAGTGTCAAGCCCTGTCAAGGCACACAACAGCACATTACAGACCATACTAGCATATCAACAACCAAAAAGCTCATCAGGCAGTCACTCCTGCCTCAGGGAAAGGAATCACAATCCTCTCCATCAACTTAGGTTACCTACCTAAGGTTCCTCAGGCTCACCTCACAACAAGCCTTTCTGTAGACCTTCAGTGGTCTAACACAGATCAACCATGGCTTTAGAGTCACCACAGACTCAGCCTCAGCCATCAAACTGAGCTTCTAAGCTCACTCAACCCCTAACCACAGGGTTTCTCAGGGCTTGAACGGTCTAATCCACTAGACTCCGTTCTCTTGGCCTCACGGGCACCACCAGCCCATCATTCCGGCTCTGGCATGTTCCAAATCAAGTGACTCAACCAAAGTCACCCATGCCTATCCTAGAGCCAGAACCAACATTCTCCAAATCACAAATTGAAAGTTAATCCTTCCTCCTTACATCATTCTAAACACTCCTCTCAACTGGACCCAGAGCTAATTCTAGCCCTATCACAGATGGGTCACTATTCACCCAAAACCCCCAAACAGAAAATCAAACGGAGAAACTCGAGTTTCTTACCTCAATGGCGACACAGACGACCTCTGGAACGTTCCTCCTGGCTCCGGTGTCCGTGGGTAGTCGCCGTTCCTCCTCAATCTCGAGTTCTCTCAACCTCTCTGAAGGTTTCTCAGAACTTGGGGTTTTAGGGAATAGGGAGGAAGGATTCTCGCTCTCACTCAGATATAAGGAGGTATAATCGGTGCAAGAAGGGCTTTAGGGTCGCAAAACAAGGTCATGGGAGCTTGGAGAGCTCTCCCATGGCTGCCAGGGTCCAGAGGAAGAAGAAAACCATATTTCTTCCCCTCAAAACGCGACCCTCGTTCTTATAAAAGCTTCACCGACCTTCCCGCGCGTCTCGCGCCCGTTTCCACGCATGTCGCGCCACCAAACCACGCGACTCGCGCCGTTTACCACGTGACTCGCGCCATACGTTCGGGCCTTCCACGCGATGTGCGTGGACATCCACGCGACTCGCGTGACCCTACCGAGACTCTGGCGCGACTCGCGCCATACCCCCACGCGACCCACGTGGAATACCAGAGAAGAATGGTTTTCCAAGCCTCTTCCCGCGCGATCCACGCCGCCTGTGGCGCGACCCGCGCCACACCCTCTACAGGGTTTTCCAAAGAAGGTCCCCGTGCTATCTGCGCGGAACCTGGCGCCACCAGCGCCACAGAGAGTGTCCTTACATGCTTCATAAGGTTGATCTAATAATTCATACCAAGAGTGAATCAATAAATTTCTAAAGAAAATAATATTTAATGAAAATCTCATTTGGTGATTGAGAAATCTCATCTAAACTTCTGTAAAAAAATTGTTTGAATACCTGTGTGAAAATGTTCTTCTGAATTCTGAAAGCAATGACCATGGATGCATTTTAAGTTACTTGGAAATTTCTTTCACCATGAAGATCTTACTTTGTGTTTGTATAAGCTTATTTTGGAGGCGAAGAAATTTTTTTGGCAGCTTATCTGGAAATTATTTCCCCCGACACAGAACTTTTCAAACATGCAATAGATACATGATATTAAAAGTGGTCTACTTAGCAGTTAATTTGTTTTCTGTATCAATATAACGTAAGTAATAAAATGTTTGTCCAGCCTGTATAAATGGTAAGAACTGGTGTTTGAAACACCAGAACAAAAGCATTGCATTATACCGAATGCTGTCATCACTCCATTTCTACAGTATGAAAAGCATTTCTCAATTAAGAGCCAAACTCCTGGATTACGCTGGTTACAATGCCTTGTTTTCAAAGAATCTTACTCCATTCTTTAACAGTTTAACCCTGTGTTGAATCTGGTAAAAGAAAATTGGAATTTGATGTTGAAGTCTAAAGTGTGCCTTCAAGAAGGGAAGTTTTATTTGTTAAGAAACTACATACTCTTTTTTTTCAACTGTAAATAAATAGATTTATAAAGGAACCCAGAGACCATGAAAGATACTTATGAAGACAGGAAATTGCACATACTACTGTCCTATACATTAATGCTGCTAACAATCCTTGTTGATACCAACTCTGTTTTGGCCAAGTTTGAGTGTGAAACAGCTTCAAAGCAGTTGAATATGTGATTTAAAACAAATTTGGTGTGTTGTAAACAAACCCTCTAATGAACTAGATATCTTCAAATTGTGTATCTCACTATGCGGCTTATGATTTATCTATGCGTATCATGCATGCATGTTATGTCTTCATTAGTCAGTGTACTTTGTTTTACTTGCTTCAGCTTGGAAATTCAAATTTCTTTTGAAGAAGTTTCGTTGATTTCTGTGTAAATTATTATTTTCAGGTTTTGCTTCTGAATAATTTTGTTTTCTTTTCTTATGGTGTTTTTTTTTTTTTTTTAATTATTTAGCTCCAAATGGTTTGCCTTTATCTTTTTTACTAGAAATCTACAACTAGTCAGTTATCATTTGTTGCCTAGCTTATTATTCTCATAATGTTGGTTTGCCAAATGTTGATTAGCTGGGTGGGCAAAAAAGATTCTGTTTGTTGTCAATACAAAATACCCTTCTGAATTACGAGGTGCCGCTCATCATTTCCTTCAGGTATGCTGATGAGTTGACTGCTTTTTTGTTGTTGTCATGCATTGTCAGATAGTATATAATGGCTTGAACTTTGAACATGTTCAACAGGATAATAAAGCACATTCTAAGAAAGATGATTCATTGTATAAGGTTTTATGTAAGATGTTGGATGGGAATATGGATTCGTCACTTGATATTTCAGACTCAAATATTTGGTTGGGCCTGTATCATCCAAAGGTATCAATCATTGACCTATTCTTGATTATTAGGTGTATGTAAATATAGAAGTGTGTATTCTCCTGTTCAACAGTGATAATTTTTTTATAATTGTAAGAGCTTCATGATTTATATTTGATATGGTTGTCTAGGCTGATGTTCGACGTGCTACGCTGCTTGATTTAAATAATTCAGTTATCCTGAAAACCAAGGCAGTTGGTTCAGAGGTATATATGTTCTGTTAATCTTCTTGTCCTCCCAAAACCTCATGTTTCCATTAATTTGTATTTTTTATTTATGACAATGTTTGAAGAACATCTTTGATGTGCTCCTTTTGGTTGGAAAAAAGTTGAAACTTCTTGCTTGATGTGGTTTATTTCCTTTATATACCTGTCCTCCCAAAACTGCATGTTTGAAATTTGTATTTTTCATTTATGAGACTGGTTGAAGAACAGCCTTGATGTTTCTCTTTTTGGGTGGCAGAACTATTAAATTTTTGCTTGATGTGTTTTCTGTTTTGCACACACACACACACAATGAGGGATTGTTCAATATAAGTTACGCCCACTCTTACTGTTTTTTTTCGAGGCCTAGTACTGATGTTGGCCTTGAGTTTTATTGTTTGTAGTTTGAGCTTGAACCTATGAATAGCTACAGTGCTTAGGGACCTTAAGCCTATATATTTCCTTGTAATCTGAGTACATTGTAATGAGTGTGTGAGGAAAATATAGAGAATAGTTGGACGTAGCGCACATTGGGTAAACCAAGGTAAACACTATGTGTTATTTTCTTCTTCCTTTTCTTCTCTTTCCGCTCTCTCGATTGTGTGTGATTGCTCGGTACCAACACTTGCATCATTCAGTAACTTTGTACTGGATAAATTTATCTCGTTACCCATTGTTGGATTAAAAGTTCCCATCATATCTACAAAATTTTAGATTAATTCAATTTTTTTTATACATCATTCAGTTCTTCAAAATTAATGTTATATATACTTCTGACATATATAAAATCAAACCCATTCGATTTTCTTCTTATTGTTGTTCATATTTTAGAAGATTTGACATAAATAATTTTGGTAATATATAATTATAATTCAATTGTTGGCAAAAATTACATTTCATAATGATGCAAGAGTAAGTGTGATTTACAACGGTGTAAATTAATTCCTCTTTTTAAGTGTGTGTAATTTCTGATGGTATTGGCATATTACTTCTCTTTGATTTTTTATTTTTATTTTTAGGAAATGGTTGCATTACAAAATTTTTCTGTCAAACTAGTTTTATTTGCAAATATTTTTTGATACATTTAAGTTCCATTTTGAATGATTTGAACTGAGGTGCATTTGTGATCTAATTTGTCAAGGCCACTGATTTTACACATTGTTGGTGAGGGAGGGTATAATTTATTTTTGTTAGAAAACTTCATTTGAAAGAGTAGGTGTACAAGGAGGGAGGAGTATATATCCCTCAAAAGCCACCTCAACTTCATTTGAACCGAGCCAGGTAATAAAGGCTTAGCAAAAAGTGAAGACCACAGAACTCAATATTAAACCTGATGTTGTTACAACACTGTCAAAATGCAAAAGTGAAACCCCTCTGTAAACTGAGCCTTGAACCACGATGAACTCAAGGGCACAAATCTGTCCAAAAGAAATTGTGGTTGTGGAAAATGCTATATAAATTTATTGCATCATGCTTCATTGTCAAACACAAACACCAATTGTTAGTAAGAAGTACTCAGTACCAATGGTACCATTATTTAGTACTTGGTATGCTATAATTAATTATATTTATAAGCCATAAATTAATTGATTATCACGTGGGTTATGCTGTTTTTATGTGAAATTATGAGTTAATTTCCTGTTGACTTAGGGAAATCTTTATAATATGGTCAAAGTTCTTGCTAGTATGTGTTAATACTGTTGTGCCATATTCAAAGTCTTCAACCTTTAACTAACCCCAAAAGTCATCTTTTTTTATCAGAATCTTATAAACATCCAAGAGGACATCTTAAGACAGCTTGATGATAAAGATCTAACAGTTGTTCAAGCAGCTTTACGTGTTGATGGCTTGCCAAATGTAATAGATTCTTCTAAGCTTCTTGATGCACTACAGAATGTGCTAAAAAGATGCACTGGCAAACTGCTGTCAGGTAATTTGTGGTATATTAAAAATAATTAGGTAGATATCATCTTTATTGTTTCTGCATGTTGTATTGAAGCAATACATACGATGCATCGATTTATCCATAAACTGGGACAAGGAATTTGTTCTTTGAATGCATTCATGATGGATAATGATTGATGATGACTGTTAGGGGATGGTGGGGTACGTGCAGAATACAGATGTGGTCTCATAAATGTCTAAGCTTTCTTAATGTTTTTCCAATGGTTCAAAATATGCTTATGCTTATTCTTCTGTGTATTTTGAGATTGATTTACTCTATTGAACTTATATTATTTCCCTTTTCTTTTTGAATGGTGTCGGGTTGTCCATTTTTATGTTTATTTTATCAAACTATGCTTTTACTTTATGTTGACTAGATATATATAAGCATATAACCTTCATTTCATACACTTATTCCAGTTGTGCTTCTGTTACTGGAGTATATTTGTCCTCATTAAGTTATGGCTAGTTGTTTCCTGTCTTTGACAAGTAAACTTATTTCAGTTCTGTTGGAACCATGGATAAGGATGAATTTGGCTTCCTAGAGATGTTTGTATTTAGATATTCTTTAAACAAATGGTTTTTGCTTGGTTCCTTACTAATGATTCATTCAACGATGATGCATCTATCCCAAGATTGGGTGCGAGTATTACATAATTGAATAAAAAAAATTATGCTCTTAGTTCACTGCATGTATTATGCGCCCATTCTCTTCTTGTAGGTTCAGCTGATAACTATAGTC
Organism: Glycine tomentella; assembly: GCA_007407185.1. Taxonomy (NCBI): domain Eukaryota; kingdom Viridiplantae; phylum Streptophyta; class Magnoliopsida; order Fabales; family Fabaceae; genus Glycine; species Glycine tomentella. The sequence continues at coordinate 2,738,578 of PYAF01006068.1, read as the reverse complement.
TAAATGTTGAAGTTGCTGTCACTTGTCTAAAGAATGCCATCTCCTACTTCAGTGTTCATGCTGATTACTTGAAGAATGTTGCTGCTATGATTTTTCCATTACTCCTTGTTCTACCAAAGGTAGTGGTTAACGTCATATTTAATATTTGTTTTTCGGATAGAAAATTAATATATTTTGACCTTGTACTTATTTAATAGCTTTTAGATTTTCCCGTCTCTGGGTAATTATCAAATAACCACTTATTTTGCCATGCGCAGACACAGAGCTTGAATTTAAAGGCTCTGGGACTTGTCAACAAAATAAACTGGCCACTTTATCAGAATATTGTTGTATCTTCTTTTGGAGAAGGGGTAAATATCTACTTTGGAATTAGTTTGCTATAAATTTAACGTGCACTTACAATATGAAGAAATTTAATTTTGTTGCTCAACAAGGCAAATTTGTCAAACTCAAGATCCTATAAAGAATTTTCCAAGGTGAACTGAAGATATGAATCAAGCATTAGGTCCTGTCTCCTTTGGAAAACCAAAACTTTGAAATTTGAAATGCACATTTTTTACAGATATTATATAGGGAATAACCCAATTGCACCATGACTAGTCTAGTACATGAACATGATATGTTACTACTTACTAGTAGTACTTGTAATGTGGGTTTTCTAAAAAGATATTTTTGGTTTCGTCATATTTCTAAGTTGTTAATCAGTAATCACAACAATTCATGAATATGTTTATGTCAGATGAAATTGTCAATCATCTTTTACTTTAGTGACTCTTGAAGTAAAATCGCAGACATTGATACCTGGAAGTTTATCTTCAATTAACTTGAAGACTATTGATAACATGGCCAAGAATTTCATGGTCCATCCCAAAGAGCATATAGCTTGGTTTGTTGAAAGCTGCAGTAATTTGGAGTTGTCAAAAACACTCTTCTTTTTTGTTCTTTTGCAGTCTCTTTTGATAAAACCAAAAGGTGTGTTTTCCCCTTCTCTTTTTGAATTCCATTTTAATATTTTTCAGAAATAGTTAATAATCTTATATCGTATAATGACTAAAAACAAGTAATGTTTGAACAAATAAGCTAGAAATAAATGTTTGAAGCATATCTTATACATCCCCTAGTTGTACTTTTGTCTTCTGTATTAGATTTCTTAGCCAAAAAATTTCAAGAGGGGACTAAGGAATGATAAATATTGACTTTTTCCTTTTGATCAAAGATGAAGACATTTGTGCACTATTTGAATGTGTATTTCCTATTCTAAAGGCTGAGTGGGAAACGTCAGTGACAGCTGGTGATGTCTCATTGGATGAGGTACAAAGGATTTACTAGCATATTTGTGCTTTTATTTCATTATTTGTTTACTTTTTTGTAATGAGAAGCTAATGTTTTACTTCTGTTTTGATTGTTGGGAATTCGGGTTGTTTTGCAGTTCAAGTCTGAAGTGTTAGACTGGGATTGCAGTGCATTCTTTAATGATCTTTTGTATGTCAAGCTGAGCCATCTTAATGTGAAGCTTATGATTTGCATATTTTGGAGGCTAGCACAACTAATATCAGTACTACCTTCTGACATTCTGCTTGTAAGTAATTCCTTTACTATTTGTAATCCTGTTATCAATTGTCTTATGAACTTGCTTTCCTTCTTGGAATTTGTTGTTGTTAGACTCTCACATTCAACATTGGTTGGATATTAACCTTTTTCAAAATGCAGCATGACGATGATAAGTGGGTCAGCAAGATAAGGGATCTGTTTGTATTTTTTGCTTCATCTAAATTGAAGCATGCATTCCATGAACACCTCCATTACTTAGCAGCACAGTGCAGAATATCACCTCCCCGCCTCTTATCTAAGTTTTTCACAGAGGAAGGTGCTATACACTTATTCCTTTTGTTTGATTTTTCTCATATTTTACTTGGCCAATGTTGTGTTCCTTCGACTGTGAAATTACTGCCTGTGTTATGGTGTAGAAAATGAGAAAGAAAATTTTCTGAATGTACTTGATTGTATTTTCTACCCAGTAGAGTGAACTGTTTATATTCAACAATATTGCAAAGATAATCAATGCCAAAACAATTTAACAAGAGAACAATTTAGATACCACTACTTCCTAAGATGCATTGATCCTGGCTATACCAAATATCTAGGATAATTGGATCAAAAAAAAAAAAAATCTAGGATACTTGGAAAAATAAACATTAAAGGAGCTCTATTCTCCTAAAATGTTCCTATTTCCAAGGGAGAGAATAGAACTATTTTTTCTGTAATTATCATGATCTCTCATGCATAATAATGAATACATGCAGACACACATATTTGCTGTTTAGAAGGTATAAAATTTATATTTGTAGTTCTTCTCTTTCTATTTCCATTCTTTCTCCTTTTCCTATTCTTTTTACTCCATTTTCAATTATTTTGTATATCCCTGATAAATCCTTCCATCCCCCGTTAGGGGGCATTTTCGTCCTGGCCAATCCATGTTTAGGTGTTAAAGTGGCTGTTTTTTGTTAGGCTTTCTGTATCCTACGGGTTTGACTTGTATTCAGTCAGAAGTAAGCTGCCAGTTGTTAATTAGAGACAGTTATGGGTTCACTCTATTGTAACAGATTCAGAGGTGATACACTTTTGAATATAGTTTGATTTCAGATCCAGAACAATCTTTTTCTCTCAAATCTCTCTTGCCAACTTTCTCTTTGGTTCTTAAAATCTAACTTGGTATCAAACACTGTATTTTGGTGCACATCAATGGTTTCCCCTTCAAATTCATTTAAAAGCTAAGATATTATCCTAAATCTGAAAGCACCTCCACCAAAAACTCCTTTGATCCTTGCATCTGCTCCTTTGATACTTTCTTGCACATGATTTCTGTTCACTTGGATGAGAAGAACTTATTCCATCACATTTTCTCTCCAAAGCAGATCAAGATATCAGTCGAGTCATTGAGGTTTATCTCTCGTCAAAAGAGCTTGTGTATATGTATGTATGTCTGACTCCAGTCTAAAGCAATAATATTTTTTGCATTACTACATATAAGCCCAACTCCAGTTTGTTTCGTCCATCTATGCAAATAAAATTAAGTTATAGTTTTTTTTTTTTTTTTTTTTTGGGGGGGGGGGGGGGGAGGGGGAGGGAGTTGATTGAAATCATGGTTGTTTAAATTGATATTTTATTATTTTTAACATTTTATGAATCAGAAGTCAGATAAAATTCAATTGGCATATTTGATATTTTTTGGTTGAATCTTTCATTCTGCAGGTGTTCCTGCTGCAGTCCAGGTTGAAAGTCTTCAATGCTATGCATTTCTTTGTAGCCTGTCACAAGATAAATGGCAAATTGAACTTTTAGCTGAATTTCCTTCTGTTCTTGTTCCATTGGCGAGTGATAATCAGGTATGATCCTTTGTTAGCGTTACTCTCTGACCTTGTGTGTATTTTTTCTCATTTTCTGCAAACTGCCAATTTATAATTGTTGACAAATGGTTATCCTCTGTTACTTCTTTTGCTGTTTTTTTTTTTGAGAAAATGTCATCGGCTCAAATGATTTCTTTGCATCGTTTTGAATTTTCTTCCAGACTATAAGGGTTGCTGCCATGAACTGCATCGATTCATTGCGTACATTGTGGTGTCATGTTGAGCGTTCTGGCAAGAAAAATGGTACTCTATTGTCAGAATAATTTGATGTAGCCCTCAATGCCTAATTAATTTTACCTTGGAGCTTTATAAGTTTCTAAATTGGTATGAACAGGTAACAATGCAACGTGGATCCATTTTGTGGGTGATGTTTTGGCGTTGATGGATCAGCAAAAAACATTCATATTGTCCGACAAGAAATTTCTTCCTTCATTGTTTGCGTCTGCTATGAGCTCATCCTGTCCAAACATCTTGGAGCCTCGAAATATCTTGGTACCTCAAAATATAGAAAAAAGGTATTTATGATGTTACTATGACAATTATCATTTCATTGGCACCAATATTATTACCTTAGAACTATTTGTTATATTCATTGCCTTAGCTGCTGCTTATCAAATATGACCATGCTCTCTTGTTCTGTTGGAATTAGCTAGATCTTCTTAAATGTGGAGAGCAGCATTCCCCTTTTCTTTTTAAAATCTAAATGATATAATGTTTGACAACTGACAGTAAATTTCCCTTTGTCATGGGAAATGATGGTTCTGTTGCTGTTCATTGTCCCCATTGTAACAACTCAAAGTTCAAAAGGATCGGAGGGATGCATGACACAAATAAAGTCATATAGGGAAGGGGAAAGTAAATTAAGGGTGGGAGGAGAAAGAAATGGAAATTTAGGTAGATGGCATAGAGGGTTCTCTAGGACATTCATTCAATGTTAAATGCGAATATATATATATATATATATATTATAAACAGCTGAGAATTAAAATGGTACTGAACCAATGCATAAACTGTAGGATGGAACCTTAACTTGACAGTTGAATGATCCTATTTTTATTCAAAACCTGTTTATTCAAAATCCTAACTTAGTACAAATGCTAATCAATTATATTGCTTATAAATTTTGTAATTATGGGTTTTCACTTGAGAGTTGAGAGCTGTTTTGATCTTTTGTGTTGTTCTATTTCTTTATTATGGTTGTTCTAGAATGATTGCTTATCTTCTTCTTGTCCTTTTTTATTTCCTCTAGATGAATTCTTCGATAAACTTGAAACAAGAAATTATGATAAATTCCAAACTAAGCAATATGACACTTTAGTTTGGAGTCTTTTATTAAATTGCATCCTTAGGCTTTAGTGTGCATGTGCATGTGTCTCTATTATATGACCAATTGACATTAAGTGTCAAATTTTATATAACACCAAACCCTATTCCTTCCTTCTCCTTTAATCTAAAAGGCCAGGATTGATTCACTGAACCAATCACTTGATCAACTGTTTTCTCTTCCCGCTACATGGGCCCGGCCTTTGTATTTTTATTGCTTTTGATTCTTTTTTCCTTGCTGAGTGCTGACGAGATTGTGATAAGAGTTCTTGGCTAGTGTTTCCTTTTGGACTATGAAGATATAGCCATGAATGGAGTCATTGCAAAAATACTAATTGTAAATATACTCTCTTCCTAAGAAAGTTCAAGCAGGCAAAGTTGCTTTATGTACCATATATAAAGACAAGTCTCTAGTAGAGACTCTATACAATCAAAGAAGCCAGCAACCATTAATTAAATGAAAATATGACATTATAAACTAGAATCTCATAAGCGTCCCGAAGCGATCCTTTTGGGTCACCGTGAAAGCATTAAAGGATAATGAAAGGTAGGATTTGGTGGCAATATAAAATTTGACACATGTACAGTCACATATAGACTTTAACATTGTTTTATTTTCTTTACATATAAGATTTAGTGTTTGTTTTTTTTGTTTAATGTTACATGTTGTGCGGCTTACCTTTTTAGTGGAGTTTAAGCTGCTGTTTTGTGTTATTGAGATTGATTGTAGGGATAGAATAGGTTTAGCAATATTCTGTTGTTATTGGTTCTGATACTTATGCTCATTGTTTGATCCATATATCTGTGAGTCTTATCTTGTATTCTCCATCTTACTTTTACCTTTTCATTTTGCTTGTTAGTTTCTGTTTTTATTTTTTTAAGAATGGTCCTTATCTTCATTCATTAAAAATGTTCATTTGTACTAATTTCTAAGATTCTTTATTCCACTTTGTTCCCAAACATATCTTTTCAGGTTTGACCAGCCTACAAAAATAAAAATTCTTGGGTTCATTTTGGGTTCCACTCTTAAATTCTCTAACTATGGGAAGGTTTGATGTCTTAACGCTCTTCTATGTTTCTATTATATTTTTAGTTGTTGAGATAGAGATACAGATCAAGGTTTCATATGTTCAGTTCCAGATTAACAGTGTTAAGTGTGGGTTTTTTGTGCTATGCCGAGACTTTAAGGAAGTAACTTATTTGTTGATGTTGGATGCAGCTAATGATTTTATCCTTATTCAAAGGAATTGGGAATGCCCTTATGCACGTTCCAGAAGTTGGGCCATTGTTGTCTTCTTTTATGGAGCAGTACTATAATGAGCTCAATAAGTCTTGTCCAAAGTTGTCAAACACTGAAACTCAGATAATGTGCCTTTTGCTGGAGGTATGTGTATCGTATATTTTAGTTTTAGCTTATGGGATCTTTATTCTGAGGTTTGGTTTGAACTTGTTCCTCTTCATGCGTAGAGCTGTGTTATGTCATCTCCCTCTGGTGGAAATGATCTTCAACATATTTTACTGAAAGCTTTGCGGGTAAGATATTAAGATGTGTGTTTTACTTATGTCATGTCTTGTTATTTTGAATTTACTGACTTCATTCTTGGGACCTTTCAGTTGGACGGCATGACATCGGATGACCCTGCCTGTGTAAAGCCCTGTATCACTGTCTTGAACAAACTTAACAATCAATTCTATATGGAGTTGAAGAATGAAGTAAAGGTCTTATTGGCAGTATATCTATTTATTTTCAGAGTTTGTTGTCATTCATGATAATTGATGAGTAGAGCTAATGATCTAGTTAATGAGTTTACGATAATCTGTTTCATTGTGTAAATGAAAAAATTATCACCAATGTAGGTTTTTAATGTGACCTAAACTTATAGTTTTTTCTTATGCCTGTCAGGAGCATTTATTTTGTGAGCTCGTGTTTTTGTGGCATAATGATAATGGTGATGTACAACGTGCAACTAAAGAGGCATTAATGTGCATAGATGTGAGTTCCTTTCTCTTGATCAAATGTCATGTGTTCTGTGTGTGATTTCTTTAGTGGTTACTTGCAAAGAACTTAATCTTTTGGTATTATTCAATCTGAACCTTTGGGGTTTTCATCCCTTTAAGAAGGGTGTTTATTTTATTTTATTTCTTTTTCCGGGGGGTGGGGTTGTGGATCTTGGATCCTTTTCCCTTCACTGTGGTTAATGAGCTTCGTAGTTTTAGCTTTGTGCTCTCTGATTCTGGACAAATCATGGCCTCTCTCTTTCTATGGCAGTATTTCCATCTATTCGCAATCAGACCGTGATGGTTTCTGGCTGTTGAACTTGGCAGCCTTGTGTTCTATCCTTCGTTATCTGCGTCACTGTTCTGTTCTGTTCCTTGCTTTTTATTTGATAGCAGATTTCACTGTGAAACGGGTGTTTCATCATTATCTGCTGGGTGTTTAGCTTCAAATTCATCAATTGACAAAATGGATGATATGTCATTATTCATCAATTGATTGTAAATTTTTTTAAATGATAAGATAAATGTTTTCTTTTAAAAATCCTTAAACAGTTAATATGGTAGTGACCTGGGGATAAATTTTAAAAATGTAAATTCCATTGTTATCACTGACCGTAGCCTTTTGGATCAACTGGTGGTTTTGCACTATCAATGTTATTTGTTGTTTGTTTTGCATGATGCTCTTCAATGTCCGATCTCACCTTGTGGGGTAAGAATTTGTTGTTTCTTTTCATTGGGAGGTTTTTTCCAACTTTTTATTCCACGGAAGGAAAAAAAAGAAATGAAATTGAGAATAATTGATGGATATATTGGATTTGCAGATTAGTTTCTCAACTGTTGGCCACATGCTTGATCTTATACTTGCACAGAAGAGTTGTATAAGTAGTTCAGCAGAAGAAAAGATGGTGAAGAAACAAAAATTCATAGGACATCAAGAAGCAGGATATCCTCCTAATGACATATTCAGAAGAGATAATGCAGTCTACATCCTTAGTTCCCTTCTTGATGTTTTGCTACTGAAGAAGGACATAACAAACAGGTGACTTGGTTACTTCTGAATCTGAACATTACATTATGGGTACTTCTAAGATGAGTAGTTAAAACATTTAATTGTGCTAAATTCGCAGTTTGATTGTTGCAGGCATTTACTTTTAGGGCCCTTATTTAAGCTTCTTAGCAAGGTATTTTCAGAAGAATGGGTGAATGGTGCCTTTTCCCTGAAGATAAAGTTAAGCCAACCTTCAAGTCCTTCGGAAGCCAACAATTACACAATATATCATATTCAACAGACTCTGTTGATAATCCTGGAGGATATAATTATTTCTCTTAAAAGCATGGATCCGTTAAATGTATGCCTCCTAGTTGTGAAGCTGGAAAATTTATTATGTTGTTAGAAATATTATTTTGACTACCTTTTCACTATTTTAGCTATTTCCTTATATTATTAAGTTTTGCCATTGTTGACAGGAAAAAATGATAAATGAAATTAAAATTAAGCTATTGATAGAGTGCGCCCGGAATTCCACAATTGCAGTCACCCGCAACCATGTATTTTCTGTACTCTCTGCTGTTACCAGAGTCTTTCCAGGAGAAGTTTTGGAGCATATGCTTGATATTCTAGAAGTTATTGGACAAGCAGCTGTCACACAGGTTTGTTAATACAGGGTTTCCCTGTACTGAACTTAGGGCATTCTTTTGGTAGAATAGCTTATTAGATCCTTTTCTTCTCTGGGGAACAATGTTATTTGGGTAGAATAGCTTATTACATCCTTTTCTTATGTTTCCATGCTTGTTGGAAAGTTCCACGACTCCTACCTCGATTACTAGGGCGTGGTTTTTACTTTTTATACTTGTCGGACAACCTCACTTAATGCCAATTAGTTTTAAGATGAAATCTAACATGGTATCAAAGGCTCCAGCCATTTCTGTCATTTCTGAGTTTTCTTTTGTCCATCACTTGGTCAGCAGGCATCTGTGGAAGGGGAGGGGGTGTGGAAACTGAAAAATCCTACATCACCTACCTCAATTGTTGGATGACCTTATTAACTGTTGCAACTTAACTTTTAGTTGCAGTATTTAAGAGAAATTCTTCACAATTCAATTTATTAGGGACTAATAATCCAGTGTAGGAACTGTGGTGTCATCATTTCTCTTTTTTGTGTGCCTGTAGATTGACAGTCATTCGAAGCATGTTTTTGAGGATCTTATATCTGCAATTGTTCCGTGTTGGCTGGCTAAGACAGATGATGTGGAGAAATTACTGAAGGTTTGTTTTTCACAGAAATGATCTTCTGCTGCTTGATACAAAAGAATCTCTTAGCAGTTCAACCTACTAATATGTTTTTTTTCCTCCAGATTTTCATGAATATATTGCCTGAAATTGTTGAGCACAGAAGGCTGTCATTTGTGTTATATTTATTAAGGTATTCTTGTTCTTCTACATCATGATCCTGCTATTGATACTTTAGCCATTGGTTTTTGGCCTGTGTCTTACAATGATGGCTGTTTTGCAGAACTTTGGGTGAGGGTAAAAGCTTAGCCTCATTGCTTATCCTACTTTTCCGTTCATTAATTTCAAGGAAAGCTGCCTGTTTCCTTAATGTTGAGACACAAGATGTTTTAACATTTTATACTGAGGAGTGGGAATATAAATTTGCGGTGCAAATTTGTGAACAATATACAAGTACGATTTGGCTTCCTTCTTTAGTCATACTGCTTGAACAGAGGGGAAATAGTGATGTTGACCAGGCACTGTTTCTGGAATTGTTTATTGTAATGCAATTTTCTTTGCAAAAGTTGCAAGATCCAGAATTTGTGTTTAAGTTGAAATCAGGAGAAGATACCTCAGTCATTCAGGTATAAATCCATATCAGATGCATGCTAGATACTTGTATGCTTTTTAATGTCTTTATTCAGTTCTATAAGGCCAAGTCTAGATGTAACTTATATTATGATTTTTATGAATAGCTTCTATTTTTGCCTGACCCATGCCCAATAATGGCTAACAGATACATACAGTATGTTGTTGAGATGTTGATATCTCTTAAATTCATAAATTTGGGGATACTATGTTGACACCCACTGGCTGCAATGTGGCGTCACCACCCTTGCTGCTTGTGTGCAGGCTAAGGGACATGGTGGAAAGCTTTGATACCAATTGATAAGAACTTTGGGAGAACAACACCACAAAAGCTAGCCGTTGTACTTAGTTAGAGAGCCCAAGGCCTTATAAACCTCTCTAGAATTGCATACTTCTAATGTACAACTCGATTCCCATAGCCTGCAATTGGATCCTATCATTAACATATATCTTCCCTGATTTATTAATTGAAGGAGGTATGCGTGGGGTAAAAAAAAAGTATTGGATGTAAGTTTAAGGGGTGTCAATGTAATTTGCCTGACAAAATAGTATGATACGCATGATGAAGTTAAATTTCTATCAATCAGAAATTGTGATTTTAAGGTGAGGGACAAATCTTACGATGATGTTGAAGCAGAAGCAGATTTCATGATTAAGAACTGAAATATTCATTCTTTGTAGAAGAATTTATATCATATTTGTTTTCCTTTTCTTTGTAGGTTTCATGCTGAGATGCTGTTTTTGGTTTTAGTGAGTGCAATAGCATTGATGTTGCATGCTTCTTATATTTGTGTTAATGTTGTGATCTTTGAATAAGCCTATAAACACTTGTTTTTTTAGATGAACATATTTATCAGAAATTGGACTTAGGGCCCTAATTCAACCCGACAAAACTGGCTTGTAAGGTGAGGACTGCCCAAGCTTGATAAGTTCTATTTAACCACATGTCTAGTTGATGTGGGACTAAATCACCACCCTTGAGGTTGCAATTAAGGCAACCCCCAAAGAGGCCACAACTAAGGCTAGGTGTGACTGGAATTTAGACAACTATCCAACAATATTCATTATCAAAACCTGAACTGAAATATTCTTTGTAGAATATATGTCATATTTTGTTTTTTCTTTGTAGGTTTAATGTTGAGATGCTGTTTTTGGTTTCTTATTGTGATAGCAATGGCATTAGTGTTGCATGCTTATATATATATATATATATTTTTTTTTTTTTTTGCAAATGTTCTAATCTTGAATCAGCCTGTATTCTCTTGTTTATTTAGATGAACATATTCATAATAAAAATAAATGTGATCGCTTCTTCAATATTTCAGATGGCATTGGGTGAGCTTATGGAGCATGTTGTTTTACTCATGCAACTTGTAGATGCAAGGAAAAAGCAACTGAATTTCCCTGTAATTCTGAGGACAGAGTTGAAAGAAACTATGCGTGCACTTGTAAGGAATCTAACAACAGTTATGATATCTGTCATATACTTTAAGAGCATAATAAAATTGCTTCGCCATGCAGACAAGAATGTTGGAAAAAAGGTATGGTTTTTAATGAAGTTACAAAATATGAGATTTTATTAGGATCTTGTATTATTTTGATACAAGGGTAAAGTGGTAAACTACAATTTGGTGGTGTCTTTATCTGCTTCATAGTATTCTATTAAACATCCTGATTTTCAAGATGTTTACTTAATTTGGTGGGTATACACAGTGGTCATTTATTCTTTTTTCATATGATGATTGGGTTTTATTCACATGTTATGAATACCGTTGGTTCTATATATACTGTAAATTGTTTAGTTGGTATTGACCACACATCTTGGTAAATTATTTATTTGCCTTTTAATATGTGAGCATGAGCGCATGATAAGAAGCCAAAAATACTAAGGGGGTGATTACTTGCACTTTTGTTTCCTGTTTTCACTTTTTAATTACAAAAATACCACCTTATTTTCAATCTGTTTCCTGTTTTCATTTATTTGTATAGGAAGCGCTAAAAACTTTTTTCCCCCTCCATTTCCTGATTTGACAATAGGAAACAAATTGAAAACAAGATGACATTTTTGTAACTAAAGAAAACAGACAATAGAAGTGCAAGTAAACGCCCCAAGTTTTTAATAGAAAAGAAAGTATTGATATATCGAAAAACATAAAAGTCTTCCAATGTTTGCACACCATGAGCACGGTATAGAAATCCACATTTTTTTGTGGTGTAAAAGCAAGACAGTGAGAACTGTGATTTGATATTTGTATTTCTTGTGCTGCAGGCTCTTGGGCTGTTATGTGAGGCTGCAAGAAATCATAAAAATGTCAGTTTAAAGCTTAAAGACAATAAAGGTTCAAGGTCAACTCCAAGTTTTCTTTTGCTTCACATGGATGAAACTTCTCAAGAGTCATTTAATAAATTGTGTTTAGAAATTATTCGAGTACTTGATGATTCATCAAATACCTCCTTGAAAGTGGCAGCCGTTTCAGCATTAGAAGTTCTAGCTGAAAGATTTCCTTCGAATAATTCCATCTTTAGTCTGTGCCTTGGATCTGTTACAAGACATATTGCATCTCATAACTTGGCTGTGACTTCTAGCTGCCTCAGAACAACTGCTGCCCTGATCAATGTTCTAGGTCCAAAATCACTGGCAGAACTTCCCAAGATTATGGACAATGTGA
>PYAF01006068.1:2707702-2726221 GCA_007407185.1 Glycine tomentella | reverse complement strand
GTTCTAGCTGAAAGATTTCCTTCGAATAATTCCATCTTTAGTCTGTGCCTTGGATCTGTTACAAGACATATTGCATCTCATAACTTGGCTGTGACTTCTAGCTGCCTCAGAACAACTGCTGCCCTGATCAATGTTCTAGGTCCAAAATCACTGGCAGAACTTCCCAAGATTATGGACAATGTGATGAAGTCATCTCGTCGAGTATTGGCTAGTTTGGATATGAAACCCGAAACCACCGATGTTTTATCAGCCTCAAATGAATCCCATTTTTATGTTCTCATCACTTTGGAGGCAGTTGTGGACAAGCTTGGTGGATTTTTAAATCCGTATCTTACAAATATAATGGAGCTTCTGGTGCTTTATCCTGAATATGTTTCAGGAATGGATTTAAAGGTGGAGTCTAGAGCTCATGGAGTACGAAAGCTTCTTGCTGAAAAAATTCCTGTAAGACTTGTTATAATGTAGCATTGTGTAATTGTGGTATGAAATGAAATACCCATTTTTTTCTTTACCAAACACACTATTTTTTTACAGGTTCGACTTGCCCTGCCACCTTTGTTAAAATTATACCCAGCTGCCACTGAGGCTGGGGATAAAAGCTTAACAATTGTATTTGATATGTTGGGAACCATAATTGGTACAATGGACAGATCATCTATTGTTGCATTCCATGGAAAGATATTTGACCATTGTTTGGTTGCTCTTGATCTGCGCCGTCAAAGTCCTCCTTCAGTTCAAAACATTGATGTAGTGGAAAAAGGTGTGCTTAACGCAATGACTGTTCTAACCTTAAAACTTACTGAGAGCATGTTCAAGCCTCTTCTGATAAAGAGTATTGAGTGGGCAGAATCTGAAGTGGATGAAACTGCATCCAGCAGAAGCATTGATAGGGCCATATCATTCTATGGCATGGTAAATAAGCTTACAGAGAGCCATCGGTAAGTCAGTATTTAGTTAGCTAGTTATTGTTCGCTTTAGAAAATGTTCTTTGAAATAAGCATGCTTTGAATTTAGTCAAACAACACTTTATTTGGGTTTTTAAATATTTTGGGCATATTTTGTATTCTCAGAAGAGGAGTTTAGCTTTTTGTTTGTATTAAATTATGTACATGTGATGTAGATACGAAAATTGTGTTTTGAACCACTGTAAATATGTCAACCACTTGTGACAGTTGAGACTTGTACAATTTGGTCGCAGTATTTAAATCAGAAGTTAGTTTTCAATGTGATATCCTTAATTATTTTTTGTTTACGCCAATAAACAAAAAAATATAATCACTTGTTATGATGTTACCTTGTTTACCCAAAATAATGATCAAATCACAGCAGTTTAAGATGGTCCTATATCATTATTTGTAGGTCATTGTTTGTTCCCTACTTCAAACACTTGCTTGGTAGTTGTGTTCATCATCTTAGTGATGGTGGAGATGTGCAAGTGTCTAGAGTGAATCGGAAGAAAAAGGCCAGGATTCTAGATGATGGCAATATAAAAGAAATAGGCAGTGTGTCTATCAAGGGCTGGCATCTCAGGGCTCTAGTCTTGTCATCCTTACATAAGTGTTTCTTGTACGACACTGGGACCTTGAAGTTTCTTGACTCCTCAAATTTCCAGGCAAGTGAATTCTTTACATAATAAGAACTCATTTTTTTCATCGATTCGTATCCGATACCAAAACTTTTGAATACTTCACTGATACGCTTCTGTAAGCATCAAGCCTTTTTAAAGGTATGAAAATCTAATATAGTTTACATATTGAGACATAGAAGCATGTATAAACATTGAAGCATTGTCTATTGATGCACCAAAATGGAAACTATCCTCTTTATGGATGATCTCAAAAAAGTAGTGAGATTGATACTATTTTATTGGTAGATTAATAGGACTTGATTTACGATGATTTATACTTTTTAAATAATGTGCAGGAAGTATGCTTTTAATTTGAATTTGCAGAATTTTTTTTACATGTTTAGATTTATATCTTATACCTATCCTATCCCATACATGTTTAGAATAATTGCAGTTATGTCAGATACTTTTCATATCTGATATATGTATCGCATGGGCATCAATATCTATTTTTACCATTTGAAGTGGTTATGAAAAAATTCTTTAGAAAGACTTTTTTTCCACCTAGAGTGGAATTTTTTAAAGGTTATGCATTAATTGGGAATTTTTCCTTTCCATTTAAAAATACTTTGCATGTTTTCTCATTTCGTTGAGGAATAAAGTATTCCTAAATCTTTCAGCTTCCTTCAATAAGTTGCTTTCTATATTCCCTCACTGACTGTTATATCATGCTTGCTGCAGATGTTGTTGAAACCTATTGTTTCACAACTTGTTATAGATCCACCAGCTCTGTTGGATGACAGCATAAATATACTAAGTGTGAAGGAAGTTGATGACCTACTGGTTGTGTGCATCGGTCAAATGGCAGTGACTGCTGGATCTGACCTTTTGTGGAAACCTTTGAATCATGAGGTGAACATTATGATTTCTATTCTTTTCTAATTTCTACTACTCATTAATGATTGGGCAAGTAATTTGATACTGACATACTGGTAACTTACTGGCTTCACTATCTTGTTTTTCATTTAGGGAAAATGCATATGATCATTGTCCTCGGGAAACATTGTTATTAATATGACTGGTTCTTCTATTCTCCCTATTAGTTTGGGTGCATGGATGCCCCAAGACATTTTAACAATAGATTAAGAATATGTCTAACAATAGAAGTAATTAACTCTCTAAAGGCCATAATAAAAGTGTAAATACAAATATGGCCCCCCAAAACTTTTAATTTAATGAATCCACTCCTCTTACATGTAAACATTCAGTCAGTAGCTGTGGTGCAGCAGCAAGCCAACAAGGTGGACGGGGCAAATGGGCTCCTAGCAATGCCAGCAGGTTCAAATGTGGAGTTTCCAACATTAGTCATTCAAACTAGAAAAACGAGCAAATCCTTAACAAAACTTTCTTTGCTAGACCTCCATTTGTGGCCTTGCTAACAACAACCTATCAACATCACCTAAGCATAGTAAAATCATGTCCTATTTGGGAAAACTCTCAACAAGAACTTCTAAGAGAATAAAATAAGTAGGTAAAATGGATTGAGTTTCTTAAGTTGAAATTAACGTGTGCACAAGTTAAAACAAGTTTTTAGAGAAGCTAAATCAGAACTTCTATAAAAGTTTATTTTAACTTATGAGAGAAGCTTAATTCATTTTACGCTCTTTTTTTCCTTATTCTGTAAGTGCTTATTGAATAGTTTATCTGAACAGGATTTCAGCCATGTTAGAGTTGACCTTTTCTGCCATGTTTACTGGGCTTTATAAGGTTTAATTGTAAATAGACTGTAGCTTTTATGTCATTTTGATCCAACTTTAGTAATAAAGTCAATTGATGCTTTGTATCCCTGTGGTTTTGACCTACCTTACTGGCCAATGATCTTTAAAGATCTGAACTTGCTCCTGTACTCTTGCATCCCATTTCATAATACGTTAGCTTTGGTCCTTTGTAGTCATCCATGCCTCATTTATGTGTTGAAGTTTAGCCCATTAGTTTGTTGTTATAGTTTTGGGTATTCAGTAACATGTGTTGCTCTTGAATGCTATATGTTTGTTCCCTGCAAATACTAGTATTCCTTAGCAACTGAATATATTTCTGCCTTCTTTATTCCGTTTTTTGCAGGTTTTGATGCAGACACGGAGTGAAAAATTGCGAGCTAAAATATTGGGACTCAGAATTGTTAAATATTTTGTGGAGAACTTGAAAGAAGAATATCTAGTGTTCATAGCTGAAACAATCCCCTTCCTTGGCGAACTTCTTGAGGATGTGGAGCTTTCAGTTAAATCTCTTGCTCAGGAAATTCTGCAGGAAATGGAGTCTCTGAGTGGGGAAAGCCTTCGGCAATACCTATGATATAAGATTAGGAGGGCAGTATTTATGGTTGTGACATGAGCAAAGAGGTAGAGATATGTAATCAAACAAGAAATATAATCGATAGGCCAGTGTAAATTGTGGTTAATTAAAGAAAATTAGCATTTATATATTCTGATAAAGGTTAAAGTTCAATTTTTCTGGTTTAACTTTTATAACACTCAATCATTTATAGCATAATGCTTTTAAGAGGAATATTTGTAATAATAAAGAGAGAAGAAAAAGTATAAAAATAGGATTAAATTGATTTATTTTGAAATTTGATATTTTTTTTAATATCATACTACATTCCCCAGAGAAATTTAATCCAAGACTCTTGCAGTCTCTTATATTTTGAAAAGTATTCTATTTTTTTTTTTTTTGTATCTCTTTCATTTATAAAATAATGGTTGATAATTTTGGTAGCTTTATTAAGGCCGTATTAAGAATAGTGGAATTAGGAAGTAAGGCAATGGATAAGCAATGTACCTGCTTGCTTGTGGCATTGATTCCTGGTTTAAAAATTAGGTACGTGTTGTTACATTAATTGTTTTTTTAGAGAACTTTAATTGTTCTTTTACAAAAAGAATCCGAAACTGATAAATTGATGGAGGCTACGGATCAGCGCGCGGCAGATGCAACTGTCACATCAGTTTTTTTATAATAATTTTTATATCATAAATCAAGTATTTTAAGGATGAATGTTTTCAGTAGTCTTGAAAGGAATTGTGGGAAATATATTACGTAGAAAGGGGCCAGGTAAAAGTTTAAAAAATTACTCAAGTTTTAACTTTTGATTTTCAGACTATAAAAAATGTTTATGAAATCAAAACATACACTATTATAAGTTATATATAATTCTTAAAAACGATGGATAAGACATAAAAAGATAAAAAAAAAAATATATCACAACTATATTGACATCCTTATTTTCTAAGATTTTATACCAATACCCAACAAAAGTTTATATACAAAGGAAGAAAGAAAACAAAATATGGGAGGATTAGACCAAGGTCCATAGCCAAATCAACAAAACTTATAGCAGCTCATTAAAATTACGGGCATAACGGTGAGAGCAAAAAGGGGGAACTGAATCCCAGCAAAAATAATTACGACTGAGAACTACAAAATTAGCCAACTGATATGCAGAGTGGTCTCCTTATCTATAGACGTGTAGCTTTATAATTAATATGACTAGATCTATAAACACAATTGTTCCATTTAGTGGAAAACTTCCAAGGAATAAGATTCAGGTTATATTATTTATAATTTTATATAAAATGTAATTTTATCGATCTAATTATTAAATTATAATTATATGACATATTTTTTGTTTTTTTAAAGGCAATTTATACATTGTTTGAACACTTAGTAACAACACAGGGTGTGCCAAACTAAGGCCAACATAACATATTGATTAATTAGTTGTTTCAATTTTTTTTTATCAAATTAAAGTTGGACTATTATATAATTTGTTAAGTAATTTAGTTACCTTTTAGTATGACATAATAGCTTATTTAATTTTGTAACATTTTGCTTAATGTCAAACATAGCAAAGAGTTGCTCAAAAAACAGCACCACTAACCTCTGCACCACTAATCTCTGCATCCACCACAACGTTACTCTGATTCTGATGGACATCACAACGCCACCACTCTGATGAACTCAAAACAATGTCACCCAACTACTACTAATGCACAGCCATTCTCAACAACTCAACTCAACCAAAATGAAGGATTGACAAACATAACTGTACACCAAGTGCTGCAACTAACTAACATAATGAAGGAAACCATCAGGGATATTTTTGGATTTTCAATAAACCAAATGGTGTATGAAGTTCAAGGCCGGGGAGAGGGGCATAGAGAATGAACTTCATTTTTATAGGCCCACTTTGGTTATGTCATCATATATATTTGCCATGACTCAAAACTAATCTCATTCTAAAAACCAACAATAAAAAGATAATTTCATTCTTGATGTTGATTGAGAAATCTCTTTGAATGGGCGTTACCAAATATTAGTCAAACCAATTGGAATATAGGACAGTTGATGCCAAGTATATAAATACTATTACTAATATTTCGCATTTTTCGGCACCGCTAAACCATGTTCAAAAGATCGCATGAATCAATTGAGTGGAGTTACTTGATCTTTGTCATAGATTCACTTTAAATCTTGAGTTTGTTAAATATTTGATTTTTTTTTTTTTACTATCTATCGTATTTCGTAGTCCTTCCCGATTCCCACGAAGGATACATTCGTTTTACACTAAAAAAACATCATCAAAATTATTATTTATTATTGATTACATTTTCGTACCCCCTTTCTCATCAACGATCAAAGACATAATACAAATTAACTAAATTCTAGACAACGATGGATTTCTGGGACTTGGATAAGAATGTCAAAAGTCAAGGGTAATGCTAACGGCTAGCGGAAATTCCCTGCCACAACCCATCTCATCATATCACATGATGGGCTGAAAACTCTTTTTTAAATAAACCCTAGTGAATTGTCATGAATCACTCTTTTTTCATGTGCTCATTTGGAGTGAGAAAAGGCTAGAAATGATGCTACAGTATGTTTTGTTATTGCACAATATTAAAGATTGTAAGGTTGTTTACAATTGTCAGACTAAAATGTGAGGATATTAAACACTCGTACATCTTACCTAAACGTTCTCTCCATTCCAAATATGTGCAAACCTTTCAACGAATTTCTGGTTCTACAAGAATTTTTGGCAAATTAGATTCCAGCTTATTTATCTCTAAGTTCCTATATTTTGTTATTGTACTTCGTTGAACATTTAAAAAAAAAAAAAAGAACAATGTTTCATGAGCTTTATCCACAAACTAATGTTTGAAAATTATTAGTGGTGTGTCTACAATTTTTTTAGCATCAAATCACGATTTAAGTTACGGTAGAAAGTAGTTCTTTTAATATTACGTCTGAAATATTTATGACCAAAACAAAGTATCACAATAAAAATTATTTCATTGCAAACTGAAAATGCACATTTAATTACAAATTAAGTATATAAAATCAAGTCAATTAAAAAACAACCAGATCTTTGCTGTAACGGTACAAATTTGTTCTAAAATTCCAAGTCAAACTTAAGTTAAAGAATTTACTGCACACGTCTGGCTTCCTTCAACGTCAAATTCTCTTCCTTCAACGTCAAATTCTAAATACTCTTGACACTTCCCTTTTGAAAATCGAAACCATGTAATCCAATTTTCTAATAACTCATATTTCCTGTCCTGCACCTAAAAGTTTATCAAAGTATTCACGTGATGGGAAGAAGAAAATCCATCAAGGAAGTATTTAGATAAAAAAAAATTAAGGAATTTGAAATGTACAGAAAATTAGAAATTTCAATTAAATTATTTTATTCGGATAAAAAAATTCAAATTTCATATATTTCAAATTCTCTATTTTGGTGGAATACTTCATTTCCTATGTAAAATTTCATTTTCTTCAAATTATTTAAATATAAAATTTTACCAAAAATAAAAATGAGTTAATTTTTAAATAATAAAAACTTGAAAAATATTTATCATGAATGATAAAAAACTATAAAAATCCAATATTAAGCATTTGATATTCTAATTTCAATATAATTTCATACAAAAAAAATTAAACATTGATATTTTTCTATTTACTTGTTTTTTAGCATCGCACGTGATAAATATTTGTTTTTATATAATTAACTTCTATGAAGAATGCTCATCAAAAAGTAAAAAGACACTATAAAAAAAAGAGTTGAGATAATATTAAAAATGTCTAATTAAGATAGCAAGTGTAATCACTTATATTCTAATTTAGATAAAAGCGTGAATTTGTATCTTATTACTAAAAAACAAATAATGGGAGAGGTGAAAGAGAGTGATGGAGAGGGAAGGAGTGAGGTAGGTGTCGAAAAAAAATAGAGGGCAAGGGAAGAAGGGAAATGCAAAAAGAGAGAGAAAGAGCAAAGCAAGGGAGAGAAATAGGCAAGAGAGAGAGGAAGGAAGAGAAATAAGTGCACAAAATAGTGGAATTGTAGATAGGAGAAGAAAGAAAAGTATAACAGTGAGTGCACAAAAGCTTCAAAATAAGAAGACTGACAAAAGTAAATCCCTTCATTTTCAGTTAAAAAATCTTTGTAAATGTACCAAAAAGACAAAATGAAAATAAATTTTAAATTCTTTCAATGCAAATACTAATTAAAATCACATGAAATTTTAATCATTTTTAACAAAAGTTGCGCTTAATACCCAAACAAGTCATTTGATATTGACATGTAGTATTTTAAATCCAGTTATAAATCAAATTTGTCTCTCGAAATTCTTCATTCATGTACCCAGGTCTTCATCATAAAGAAATTTTTATATAAAATATTAGATCGAGGGCAATTGACCGTTTTTTAAAAATTTCTATTTGAGTATACTGTTTATATGTTGATCACAGCTATCAATAATTCGATTGCCTAGCAGATTCTACATTGAAAATGTCAAACAGGTGAATAACCAACTTGCTTCACCTAATGCATGCAAAAAGTATGGACAAAAGTTGCCTCATTAATGAAGTTCTGCCTGCCCTTTAAAACTTGGTAATACTGTTGCACTAACATAGTAACACGAAGACCAGCCATACAAAGCAGCCCATGCAAACACCCCTTAAATCTAATAACATTAAACAATTTTTTGTGGACAGTGTTTTCTTTGTTATATCTAAGAAATTCATGCTCAAATACAAAAAATAAGAAAAAATTCAAAAAATTATATATTTATTTTTTTAATAAAATTTAATATTTTTTAATTTTTATAAATATAAATTAAAATAAATAAAATAAATTGTGTAACAATATAAAATTAAATTTTACATAATAATAAATAATTAAACATAATAACATTAAAATAAATAAAAAATTTATGTGCCAAACAAATTTTGTGTCAAATTTGTGTGAAAAAATTTAACAACATTCCCAAAATTTATAACGTTCAATTTTTCTACTTTTCAATTTCTAACCTTCAATTTCTCAAAGCTAATTTTTTTTTCTTCACCGTTTTTTTACTCCTTTTTTAATTTTATATATTTTCACATTCTTCTCACCCTGAACCTACCCTTCCCAACACCTTCTTCCTTTTTTTTTTATTCCGCGTTCACCCACACCTCCAGAAGCTTCCGCTCTTCTCCTCTCTTCTCCTCCTTCTCCTCGCCTCTCCGTTGCGTGCCTCTCCTCTCCGTTTTGCTTTCCTCCTTCCTTCTTCACCCACCAGAGCCCCCCTCACCAGAACCGCACGCGTCTCCTCTCTTCACTTCGTCGTCCAAGCGCGAAGACCCACCCTTCATCTCCGGCCACCACCGTCGCGTGCCTCTCCCCTCTTCTCCTCTCTTCTCCGTCGTGTGCCTCTCCTCTCTTCTCCTTTCCTCTCCGTTTTGCTTTCCTCCTTCCTTCTTCACTCACCAGAATCCCGCTCACCAGAACCGCACGCGTCTCCTCTCTTCTTCACTTAGTCCGTCCAAGCGCGAAGACCCACCCTTCATCTCCGGCCACCACCGTCACCGGCTTCAAAGGATCCTCGCATGCACAATGTTTGAAGAGCGCGAAGACCCTTCATCCAGCCACCATCGTTGCCGGTAAGCTTTAATTTGATTTCTGATTTCTGTAGATTTACTGTTCATCTTCTTCCCAAATTTGATTAATCACTTTGATGTTAATGTGGACTGTGTTATTGTGTTGAGAATAACTGAAATAACTATTTTTATGCCAAAATAATTATTTTTAAATGGGAAGGAACGTTTCCTTATATTAGGAACGGACCGTGCCGTGAAGAAATGAGCATCGCTACGTCAGTTTGCTCCAATGGTGAAAAACGCGTAAGAACCGGTTTCTTAAGCTAAGAAACCCACTAAGAAACTTGCATCGGAGATGCTCTAGTCCACATAAAGTGGCATCAGGCTACAAATGCTTCCATGCCAAGGCAAAATTTATGAAAAAATATATATAAAATGAAGATGGAATGGAAACTTAGGGAAACAGATTTACATCAAGTTTTACAACAATTCAATGCCCATCATGGTCCACCTACCCCTGTTTCAGACTAAAAATTGACAATATTCATTTGCTAGCGAGTTCCTGCTGATCGGGTTTTTCTTATTCTACCACGTGTTACTCGAACCCTTTCTTCCATCAGGGTCTCTTTTGTGGAAGTAGGAGGAGGGTTCCCATTTTCTTTTGCTGAAGATGGTGCTGCTTCAATTTGTTTTGGCTCTGCCTCTGCTGGTGCAGATTGGTTGGTTGTTTCAGGTGCAATATTAGACTTGTGAGTACTCAAACTTGCTCCAGTAGACTTCTGAGTACTTAAACTTGCTCCAGCAGACTTCTGAGTACTTAAACCTGCTACAGGAGTTTTCTGGTTAGACGTGGGTGCTTTAGGAACTGGTGGAGAAGGACCCAATTCCTCTTCTACCTCCCTCAATTTATTACTTCTGGGTCTGATTCTTTGGATTTTAAAATAATTTATAACGATTAAAATTAATGAAGTGCATTGAATCTGCATTGAAATATTTCCTTTTGTTTGATTATACTTAAAAAGAATATTGCCTTCTAGAAAGGGACCAAAAATAAACAATCATTCAATAGTGCCGAATGAACAAAATAGGGAATAGAAAACAAACAATTCAAACAAACCATCATACGATACGGACGAACAAACAATCACACATTATGTACATGTGTATGGCTACGTATTAAATAGCTAATGAATCCACCACAATGGAGAAAGAGAAGAAAGAATGGGGTCCCGAAAGGGACTCGTTGGCATGGGCTTCCAATGACGAATGGATGGAAGAAGACAAGGAGGAGCTTCAAATGGTTGCCTTGTTGAGGTTGTCGACGCAGAAGCGTGTCAACACGGCGTTGGTGAGGAAGCCGTCTTTGGATATGAGCAGCAGAGGTAGTTCAGGGAAGAAGAAGCTAAGGTTTTGGAGCAGATTGATGTGAGGAAGCTTAACCAATTTCATCGTGAACGCCTCGTCAAGGATGTTTTGGCAACCAATGAACAAGACAATTACAAGCTCCTCTCTGCCACCAAGGAACGTTTCGAGATGTAAACATTTTTCCATCGTTTATCTATATCTATGTGCCATTATCATTACCATTATTAGAGCATATTTAAATGATTAAAATTTAAAAAAAAAGGATGACTCTTTGATTTATCAAAGGGAGCAGTACACGTGGATTCTACATACTTTCCAAATCTGGAATTTTTAAAGGTTTCTGCAATCTCCGGCACTCTGAAATAAATTTATATGGCTTTGAAGAATCAGTCAGTATTGAGCTTGATCTTTTTTACTATTGAGCTTGATCCTTTTTAGAGGTCACCTGACACACGAAAATAACATGTTTTTAAGCAATAATTTCATAAAGCATTTTTAGTTTAACCATTAAAGGAGGAAAAATCTACAAATACCTAAGAAAATCTGCAACTCCCTTGCGGGGTGGAAGTTGGCAGAGCTCTTGAACCTATCTGAACATAACATAAGCTCCAATTGTCAAGTTTCTGTATCTCACTTCGATACTTGGTACATCCAATCCAATCCTTTTGCAGTCAACCACACAAATAATATAAATGAAAAATCATATATAAACCCTTTCATGCATCACTACTACACAGCATTGAATCTACGACACGAGAAAGATGACGGTTATACGGTAAACAACGTGGTAGTAGGTGCGGTGGCAATTTTGCAATTAATGCAAACGAGACAACGACGGTTATCATGCCAAACGATGTTGAAAGTCAAAATCCACGACGGTTGATGGAGGAACCGTCTTTGAATTTCTAATTCAAATACGGGTGCCTTAAAACCGTCTTTGAATAACAAGGTCATATTTTTAATTTGCCCTAGGTTTGGTGCCTGTCTCACTCTATCTCACCCTCTCGTTTGCACCACAAAGCCCTCTTCGACACCATATCTTCAGTCCATCACATTTGTAGCCGTCATCTGCAACCTCTCAGCTCCGGCTTCGTTGTGTCGCTTCAACCTGGTGTGCCGCCATCTTCAAATCGGAAGTCGAGGTATGATCCTTGGTCTAGGCCCTGAAATTCCTTCTTCTATTTTAAGTTGTAAATCAACATATTGCTTTACTCTTTTATTGTTGTCACTTCAAATTAGTGTGTTTGGCAAAAACAAGCCGCAGAGAATGGGGTGTGGCGTCATTTCTATGTTGGGGTGTCATTGTTGTCCTGGTTTTTATTCACGTGAAGTTGGGTTTTATAATGTTTTGAGGGGTGGTAAGGGAAGTGATGGGGTTGGCGTGATTGTTCAACATTTTCACCTGCTCATTTTGTGGGTGAGAGGGATAAGGCTTGTGCTTGTCCAAAGACTAGGCCTTATAGGAATGAGGAGAAAAGGTTGAAGGGATGGATGCTGAAATCAGAGAGATTGAGATGGCGGAAGTGGAAGCAGCTAAGGAATTTCATTATATTGTAATGAACGATTGAGAAGTTTGACGGGTAACCAATTGTTCTGGTTAGTTAAACCTGAAATAACTGAAGATAAATTGCAAAGTGAGGAGTTCAACTCAACAAGACTCTTTTGAACTCATAATGGCAATAGCCTCTGTTCAGTCTTCCTTGAACTCAACCCTTACACCCTAGTTTCCTTTTTCCCTCTCCCCACCACAAGGTGATAAGTAATTAGAAAAAAGCTGCATCAAAGTCTCTAGACTCTAGTGTTTCAAGATTGATTTTCCTAGCAAATAGATGACATGGCTTTTGAATCCCATTCAATAAGCAAGGCTTTTTTGCACTTCTCTCTGCAGCTACAGTTGATGTTTATGATCCCATTGTGATGTCTTCTTTGGTGCATGTGTTTTTTTTTTTGGTCAGCAAAACAAACTAGACCAGATTGTAGATGTTTGTAAACTGTTTCATAAAATTATTGACTTACCACACAATGAAACCAAATCCGCAAAACAAACGTATCTATTGTGAACAGTTGTAAATCTTAAAAGCAAAATCCAAAACCAAATCACACAGATCATAACTATGTCTGTATCTTGATTGCTATTGATTTGAGAATTGGGTCTTCAAATTTTATGACTTGTGATGGCTTTTGTATCAAATTTTGTTGGTAAACATTCCTGGCTTTTGTATCAAATTCACTTCTTCTGTTTTTGGTTATCATACAAATGAAGCTTCCTCCATGCTTAACTTTATCAAGTTTAACTTGAGATTTTTTTTATGGCGGGTGCTTTGGTTCACTTGAGAGTTGAGAGTTCACAACTTGATAAGCCTTTTGAAATAACAAGTATTTGTTGAGATATTCACATCCTAATTTTTTCCTCTTGTCAAGGCTTTTGTTGTTGTCAAAATGATGTGCTATATTATTAGAAGTATACTGATGCATTGCAACTATTTTTTGTGATGTTATTGCATTCGATAGTGATAGAATGATGGACCATTGGAAATTCAAATTTGGTCACATTCAATCTCCCAAAAGCTTTATCTCTTACATATATGCTTCATTTTGAAAAGATATATGGCAATATTTGAAACCAATGTAGCCTTCGAATTCCATGCAAGCTTAGTCATATTTATTTATTTATTTATTTTTTTGTGGTATACCTATGGTGGATTTTGTGCAGTCACAATTATATGTTAAACACTACTAGATACCTATGATAAAAAAAAAAGCCACTACTAGATGCCTCTTATGTTCTTCTCTATCTCCTGCCAATCTCTGGAACTTTGTCAATGCCTATTAGAATTGGACAAAATTATCTTGACTGGAGTCAATAACTTGGGCTTCTATTTTTTGACCATATATATTGGAGTTAGTCATTTGTGGATGGAGGTTCTGAAATTGAACAATTAATCAACTTGTTTTAATAACCACATATTTGTTTCTAGTTGTCCAGCTTATGTTGATTGGTTTGTTAAGTAATTCAGTAAAATTTTAAATTTCAATTTTATGGTTGTAATATATTTCAGGTCATCAAACATAAAAAGCCAAGGAAAATAACTCAATATTGGATCCGTTATACATGGGGTGCAGTTGGTTTGTCAGTATGCTCCATTTGGCTCCTGCGGCATAGTAGATTGGTGGGGAGTTCTGATCTTGATAATTGGGTTGAGGAAGCTAGGAACTCAACGTATAGCTTTTTTAAGAATCACGTAGAGGAACCGGTACATTTCTTCTTGATAATTTACTATGGTTTCACTCTTTTTTTTTCCTCCTCAATATAGGAGAAATTAACTTAACATATCCTTATGAGATAGGTGTGATCAACATTATTCAATTTTCTTTACCTCATTTCCCTTAAATATCGATCTATAATAATTAGAATTAACTATGTACCCTTCCTAAAAGTCTGTTTTCCATGAGCAATGAAGAAATTTCATTTTCTTCTATCTTCTCCTCTTCATTCCCATTTTTAAATCTGTTGAAAGTGAACCAAACTGATCAAGGTTTACAAATTGATGTAGGATGGAAGCATGAAATAAGGTTTAATATTTGTCTAGAAGCTGATCTAAAGCGCACTATGCCTCTATGTATAGCATTTTATTATGTCTACAGTGACTTGTGTTCACTTTTTGTTTTGAAATATTGATCTCTTTTAATTTAAGATTTGTGTTTTATCTTAATTTTATAGCAATCAGATATATTGTATATAGTTTTGTCCTGTCCTGGTGTTTTAAAGTTTGTTATAACTATATAACTATATATATAAAAGAGATGGAATCCTTTGTCATATCTGTGTTTTCTAGCTCATAAGACAGATTTTAGGATATTAAAAATCCAGTTCTTGATTCTAATTTTATGTCTGAATTTGTTAAGTGTATAATTGTATGAATATTAACCAAATTTTCAGTACGACTGTCGGAGCATAAATTTTTATCTCTTGTCATCATTCATCATTCCTTGTGAATAGAATGTGAGGACTAACAATTTTATCTCTTTGGATTGATTCTAATTTGTGATTTTTTATAAATATTTTAAGATAATATCATGCAAATAAACCAATTCGACTATTAATTAAGTCATTTGAGTCAATTAGTGATCCATCGATTTGACCAGTCACCTAATGCCCTGACGAGGTTAGTCACTCGATTGGTTTTTAAAACACTGATTGTACGCATATGACCGAGAAGTCCACCGGAGGAATCAGCGGTGAGGCTTGACAAGCAAACAAACAGAAGGCCCCATCAATTGAATAGTCATAGATCGTCTCCACTCTCCACCGTCGATCAGATTTCGGTGCATGTCTTGTTTAAGTTTGCTTTCTTCCATTACTCCGTCTTAAATGTCTGCCATTCATTTCTTGGATTGTGTCCATGACTACAATCTGTTTGAACTATATCCTTAACCAAATCATTTTGCTCTCCTTGTGTTTCATTTCAGCAAGATTTTGGACTTTTATGTTTTCTTCAGCTTTAATCAGAGGAACAAGGCGTGGGTTTTCCTGCACATTTAATAGGTTCATTTTTTCTCACTTAAATAAAGCATTTCTTTTCTTTGATTCGTTTTTCTTTCACTTTTTGTTTGTGTCTCTTCATTTGTTCACTATTTATTTCATTTATTTGTTGCATTGTCTTCCTTCTTGCTTGCCATTTGCCAAGTAAGTGGAAAGGGGCAAAGAACTAGTTTTGCTTCTTATGTTTGCTTCAATTTATTTGTGTTTGAGATATTTAGGGCTACAGTAGAATCAGCTTCATATCTTCTCAACTTTGCAATCCAAAAGTTAAAGATAGATATATAATATAGATCATATGACATAACATAATGTATACTTAATCGAATATAAATAACCCAATGCTCATAGCCTCACATTGCTTTTAGCTGTTGATAACATTTTATAGGGATATAGTCTTTTTATATTGTATTACGATTTAGGAGATAAATATGCATCTTATCTAACAGTAAAAGATGTTTGTGTCTCCAGTATACTCATAGAAAAGTGGGAAGTCTCCTTCCTAGATGTCAACCATAGTAGCAAAACTGTCTTCTTCTACCATGCAATTAATTTCGATTAACTTATTTTTCCATTTTTGTGATTGTTGGGAACAGTACTTGTCATAGTTCCTGCACTTGTTTTAGTGCTCCTTATTTTTTACTTTTGAATACAAATTTATGTTCTCACTATGCAGAGATAGCTTATTCTGGTTATGCTGTCTAGTTGAACATGTTCCGACCATTGCATCATGCCCTACCCCAACTTCATATTTCTGGTCTTTCACTCCTGACAAGT
The DNA here is from genome assembly GCA_007407185.1 of Glycine tomentella. NCBI lineage: Eukaryota > Viridiplantae > Streptophyta > Magnoliopsida > Fabales > Fabaceae > Glycine > Glycine tomentella. The sequence continues at coordinate 2,710,061 of PYAF01006068.1, read as the reverse complement.
GCATATATCAAAGAACTTACAGAATACCAAGGCATCTTTCAGGAGTTTCCACCTTAGCTTCTCGATCAGGTTTGCTTTTAATGCAGAGATCAAATATCTTTGGAAGCCATGATATTCTGGGAAGCTGGCTCCCTGCCAGGTACATAAGTAATGAATCAGTTGAGCTGAAGACTGACAATGATGTCATACGGTTCTCTCTAGACAAATCTGATGATATTAATTATGCAAAGAAGAGCCAGCTGGACAAAAAAGTTAAAATGTCTAGAAAGGCTAAACTGAATGAGCTCAGGTTCTATCGTTTGAAGGCCAAGAAAAAGATGAATTCCCCAAATCCAGAAGTTAGAATTAGATATAAGCTTGAAAAGGTTGGATTTCATTGCGACTATAATTTTTAGTTTAAAGCTTTGTTTCCTGTAGCTGTTGTACTTTGCTTCTTCATTGTTGTTGATAATTTACTTTTATGATTTTATAATCTGTTTTTTGACATCCTCCAGTTAGCAAGTAACAATGGTATGGGCATTGTCCTGGTATTCACTAAATTAATGTGCTTCCCCTTTTCTTTGATGTATGGGCATTGAAATAACCAGAATGTTGCTACATATGGATTTGTATTTGAAATACCTCCATGGAATTCTATTTTCTATTTGGGGAAGTTTCTGTGAAGTTATATTTTTCTTTTAGACATTACTACTTTGAATATTCTTTTTTTCCAGTTACCTGGCTTGTTAGTATAAAATCACAATATACATCAGCTTGGATAGTAGATATCTTTCTGTTTTTAACTTGGTCATTCATCTCATAACTACAAACATGATTTAGTGCCTCAGATAGGCTGGAAAGAGGCATTGTTCCTTTCCTCCTTAATTTTTCCTCTTCTAACTTGCAGTCTTTTATTTTAACTTATAATTCTACAGGCCAAGCGAAAGGAAACTTGGTTGATTGAGAAGCTACGAAAATTTGATGTACCAAAACCCCCTCCAGAAACATTTGATCCTGAAATTTTAACTGAGGAGGAGAGGCATTACCTGAAGCGCACTGGCGAGAAAAAAAAACATTATGTTCCAGTTGGGAGGCGAGGAGTGTTTGGTGGGGTAGTTCTTAATATGCATCTTCACTGGAAAAATCATGAAACGGTAAAGGTTATCTGCAAGCCTTGCAAACCAGGGCAAGTTCATGAATATGCTGAAGAGCTTGCTCGACTTAGCAAAGGCATTGTGATTGACATCAAGCCCAATAATACTATCATTTTTTACCGTGGAAAGAACTATGTACAACCGGAAGTAATGTCACCTCCAAATACATTATCAAAAGCGAAGGTAATTTCCTTTGCATTTGTTACTCGTTGTTCATTGACCAAATGTATTTAGTGATAAATATGTTGTGGTATTTTTGTTGAAATTACAGGGGAGAGAATTGAATAATATGATATTTGTATTATGATGTGATACAAGACACTACCCCAATAGTCCTATTTATACTAATACTAGAGTCCTAATATGAGAACAAAAAAGCTTTCTTAAGATAAAAGATAAAATCACTGAGAATGGGACATGGTTCCTAACAAGACAAGATATTAGGATCCCTAAAAATAAAGAAACATAATCATCCTGAAAATAAAATAAATTATCATAATCTGTTATGTAGAAGCCAATTTTGAAGGTAAGTATCCCTTGTTTCTCTCCTATTGAGCAATTAGAATTGTAGAAATAATCTACTTGAGGGTTGAGTTGAACATGACTGAATGACAGTGTGATGTATGTTGCAAACTTGCAATATATTAGAGGATTGACATAATCCACGGATCAAAACCATTCAAAAAAAAAAAAAAATTCAAGTTATTATGACAATCATCTTTTCTTGAATCTTTGTGAGCTTAAACTACGTTGATAGGAATGATTTCCATCTTTTATAGCCTCTTTTAATATAGATCAGTAGTATTTCATAATGCTCATTTCATTTATTATTCACTGCATTTGACTAAGAAAGTTAGCTATAGAAGTTTGAAGACTACTTTGGATTTATGCCTCAACATATTGCTGCTAATAATAATGTTGGGGACCTGCTCTCTCACATGCCTCGTGTACACTAGTGAATTGAAGCTATAATTTTTTGTTTTCTATTGAGAGATTAATCCTCTTTTATTTAGATAAACTTGTAAGCCCTGTGTTTGTCTTCTGAGAAATGAAAGATTGGTGCTTTTGATAGACTGGATAAGTTTAAAAACTGCAAAATGCTGATTCATAGTTTTTCATGGGGAATATATTATGTTGAGAAAGAATTGGGTTGTATTCTTTTAGCATAAAGCTTATGGACTTACGATTTCTATCTTATTGTGAAAATTTTCCAGGCCTTGGAGAAA
>PYAF01006068.1:2673513-2707602 GCA_007407185.1 Glycine tomentella | reverse complement strand
GGGGAATATATTATGTTGAGAAAGAATTGGGTTGTATTCTTTTAGCATAAAGCTTATGGACTTACGATTTCTATCTTATTGTGAAAATTTTCCAGGCCTTGGAGAAATATAGGTATGAGCAGTCCCTTGAGCATACTAGCCAGTTCATTGAAAAGTTGGAGAAAGAGCTTGAAGAGTATCATCAGCACCTTGCAAAGTTTAAAAAAGGGAAAGAGGATACTGCTAAAGATGTTAGTTTTGGACCTTTGGCATACTAATATTGTGATGTTTTTGTCTATATGATGCTTGATTTAGAAAAGAAAAAAATGTCATAAGCAAACTCAATTTCTTGCCTCCTTATTGGTGTTCCAATAGTTCTTGATATCATTGTGTGCCTGGCAACTGACCAGCTATAATTAACCACCTACAATATCATCATGAAAAAAAATTATTTATAAATCAGTGCCTTCATTTACCCAACAACATCTGTGAGTGCATGTTGTGGCTAGATCTAAAATTGGCATCCAAGTTGAAGACCAGCTTCCCAAATCCCTGGTTGTGTGTGTGTTTTCTTATTTCCTATTTTACTTTTCTTTTTTCACCACTTTTAGATAAATGGACAGACCATAGACATTTCACAAGAGCGTGTATTTTGTGATTGTAAGTAAAAACAAGGCAAAAAAATGTCCCATATATCTCAATATTCTGGATATGGAGTAGGATAATTTATTTAGATTTGTTAAGTATAGTTTCGTGGGTCTAGCTATGCATATATTTTGTGGGATATTTACCAATCTTAGTAGGGCTTGGTCTTGGTGGACTGTGAAAAGACATGCAATTTTACCAATTGTGTCATGTAAGGCCGTAGGCTTGTGTCTTGGCAATTGGATATATATCTATATGTCTATCTATATATATTATGTATTAGTTAGAAACTGAAATCATTTAGATTTATAATTTGTTTGTGTTATGACTGGTTTGATCAGATGCCTCGTTAATTAACAGCACCATTGTTAAGTGGGCATCTGACACTTGTACCAATGAAGAAGCCGCTTATCAGGTAAGCCAATATCAATTAATTGTGCTTGTCATGGTTTTGATATTCATACTTTTGCTTGAGACTTATTTTTGTGTCTCTCACTAATGTTTTTCATATTGGTTTGTTTTTGTTGACTCATTATTTTCAGATTTAAGTTCACCTCCTTAGGCAAAACTATTTACGCTACAATTAGCTGATATATGTAAAATTGACATTTGTAGTTCCTTGTTTATTTATGAATGATTATGATGCAGTAAATAAATTTGATTATATATGTTTAGGCTACAATTATCTGATGTTAACATACATTTCTTATATGTGTATCTTGGTTATATATGTTTACTTTTAATCTTTACCATTTTGTTCTTGTATTTTGCAAGTTTAGATTATGCTCTTTATAGTTTTGTTTTATTTTATTTTTAGCTTTTATCACTTTATGTTATTAAAATTTCCCTGTATAAAATATATGAAATATTATTACAATTTTTATTATCAAATTAAATTTAAAATATATCAAATATATCAAAAATATATCAAATAATGTAAAAAAAAAATACAACGACGGTTTTGTTAAAATTGTCTTTGATTTCGACTTTCAAAGACGATTATTCACAAAAATCGTCTTCATATTCCATTTTCTAAGATAGTTGTATTAAAAAATCGTCTTTGATTAACACTTTCAAAGACGGTTGTATAGCAAATCGTCTTTGATTCTTATCTTTAAAAATCGTCTTTGAAAGCTAGAATCAAAGACGATTATTGTCAACAACCGTCTTTGAAGTTGAGAATCAAAGACGGTATTTGAAGTTGAGAATCAAAGACGGTTCTTGGGCACAACCGTCTTTGAATGGGAGAATCAAAGACGATTTTAGTCCACAACCGTCTTTAAAAGTATATATAAAAAACAAATTCGAAGATTCAAAGACGGTTGTTAACAAGAATAGTCTTTGATTATAGTTTTTAAAGACGGTTCTGGATAAAAATCGTATTTGATTCTCATATTTAAAGACGGTTGTGGACTAAAACTGTATTTGAAAACATTCAAAGACGATTATTTGTCGTAACCGTCATTGTATCATACTTTCAAAGGCAGTTGTTTCTGACAATCGTCTTTGAAAGTACCAATTTTTTTTTTTTAAAAAAATAAATTATAAACAACGACGGTTGTTTTCAGGAACCATCGTTATAAATAGGAAACAAAGATGGTTTAAAAATCGTAGTTGGAAATGTTTTTTTTTTCAACGACATTGTTTTTAAAGACGGTCTATGAACCGTCGTTAAATGTCTAAAATAACCGTCGTTAAAGATCCTGTTTGTAGTAGTGCATGTAATATTACAAAATAATTTAAATTATTTGTGTGGTTGACTGCAAAAGGATTGGATTGGATGTACCAAGTATCGAAGTGAGATACAGAAACTTGACAATTGGAGCTTATGTTATGTTCAAATAGGTTCAAGAGCTCTGCCACCTTCCACCCCGCAAGGGAGTTGCAGATTTTCTTAGTTATTTGTAGATTTTTGCTCCTTTAATGATTAAACTAAAAATGTTTTATGAAATTATTGCTTAAAAATATGTTATTTTCGTGTGTCAGGTGACCTCTAAAAAGGATCAAGTTCAATAGTAAAAAAGATCAAGCTCAATACTGACTGATTCTTCAAAGCAATATATAAATTTATTTCAGTGCCGGAGATTGCAGAAGCCATTAAAAATTTCAGATTTGGAAAGTATATAGAATCCATGTGTACTGCTCCCTTTGATAAATCAAAGAGTCATCCCTTTTTTTTTTAAAATTTTAATCATTTAAATATGATCTAATAATGGTAATGATAATGGCACATAGATATAGATAAACGATGGAAAAATGTTTACATCTCGAAAAGTTCCTTGGTGGTAGAGAGGAGCTTGTAATTGTCTTGTTCATTGGTTAGCAAAGCATCCTTGACGAGGTGTTCACGGTGGAAGCGGTTCAGCTTTCTCACATCAATCTGCTCCAAAACCTTGGTCGTCTTCTTCCCTGAGCTACCTCTATTGTTCATATCCAAAGATGGCTTCCTCACCAACGCCGTGTTGATACGCTTGCAACCTCAACAATGTAGCCATTTGAAGCTCCTCCTTGTCTTCTTCCATCCATTCGGCATTGGAAGCCCTTGCAAACAACTTCCTTTCAGACTCCATTCTTTCTTCTCTTTCTCCATTGTGGGTACATTAGCTATTTAATACGTACCCATGCATATGTACATAACGTGTGATTGTTTGTTCGTCCGTATTGTATGACGGTTTGTTTGAATTGTTTGTTTTCCATTTCCTATTTTGTTCATTCGGCCCTACTATTGTATGATTGTTTGTTTTTGGTTCCTTTCTATGAGGCAATGTTCTTTTTAAGTATACTCATTTAGCATAAATCAAACAAAAAGAAATCTTCCAATGCACTTCATTAATTTTAATTGTTATTAGTTATTTTAAAATCCAAAGAATAAGACCTAGAAGTAATCAATATAAACACTATACATGCTAGTATACTGGAGTGGAGGTCGATTTTGGGAAACTTCTATTTTTTTTTTTTGGATTTGCGGGGACGTATACATGAGTGTACCCCTCATGATGTTAATAAAATAAAAAATATCAAGTTTTGTTTTTAGTGTTTTGCCTCTTTTAATTTTACAAGAAAAATAATAATATTTTAAGTTCTATATTATAGGTTATGTTGTTGAATTGTAAATAAATGCAATTTATTTTTTTTCTTGCTATTTATTTAATGAAATCTTGATTTCGTTATAAGTATATCTACAATATAATTGCAATTTTGTTTTTTTTTCTAAAAAAATATATAATAGAATGGCGATTATATTGTGTATGACACAAGGGAATATGAAATTTGTTCTGAATGCTTCCATAACACGACTGTACAACACAAATATGCTGAATGTTTGCTATTGGATCAATTCTAACTCTGCAACTTCAAGAACATCAATGGAGAATGACACCCTGAAGCAGATTATCACATAGAAATACCACCAATGGACGTGGGGTGTGTGCTCTGTGTAATTGAAATAGAGAGTCAGAATGTATGTACCTTTCTCCATGGAGGACGTCCCTATTTATAGTTATGAAAACATGATAAGTGGTTGTTATAATATTTGTTATATTTTCCTATCTTTTGATAGTTAAGATATTAGGTATTTGAATTAATAAAATAAATCAGCCTTTTATTTTTTACCAAGGGAAATTACCTTAACAAAATTCAAGTATGAGAAATCCATCATTGTTGAGAATTTAGTTAATTTCTATTATATCTTTGATCGTTGATGAGAAAGGGGTACGAAAATGTAATTAATAATAAATAATAATTTTGATGATGTTTTTTTAGTGTAAAACGCATGTATCCTTCGTGGGAATCGAGAAGGACTACGAAATACGATAGATATTAGATAGTAAAAAAAAAAAATCAAATATTTAACCAACTCAAGATTTAAATTGAATCTATGACAAAGCTCAAGTAACTCCACTCAATTGATTCATGCGATCTTTTGAACATGGTTTAGCGGTGCCGAAAAATGCGAAATATTAGTAATAGTATTTATATACTTGGCATCAACTGTCCTATATTCCAATTGGTTTGACTAATATTTGGTAACGCCTATTCAAAGAGATTTCTCAATCAACGTCAATAATGAAATTATCTTTTTATTGTTGGTTTTCAGAATGAGGTTAGCTTTGAGTCATCGCAAATATATATGATGAAATAACCAAAGTGGGCCTATAAAAATGAAGTTCCTTCTCTATGCCCCTCTCCACGGCCTTGAACTTCATACTGTAACATTCACAAAAATATATTATAGTTATCATTAAATTTTAATAATATATAATATTTTCAAAAATATATTCTGAATAATAGGCTTTAAAAAAGAATAAAAAGAAAAATCAAATACAGCATCCACCACATAGAAATTGCATAAGTTGTATATTTGCACATTTTTCTTATGACTTAGACAGATGACATCAAGAGGAAATCAACAAAACAAACAAGGTTTGGTAGCATTTCACTTACACATACCATTAAATGAGGGAATAATGATTAGATAAAGAAAAATAGATATTTTCTCCCACTAAAGTTACTTCTTAACCTACTCAAGCGCTATAAATAATCTGGAAAACTCAAACTTCCTTCACAAAAACCTTCAGCTCTGTTCATAAATTTTCTCCACCATTTTCTCTTTCTCAAATTTTTCTTTTAAAATCATTTCGGCATTAATCTACCAAAATTTTTGAAAGTAGACTAGGCTTCAATCTTTAATTTAGAAATTAATTAAATATTAATTTAAAAGTTATTTAGATATTAATTTAAGGGTTTATTTAGTCAGACTTAATCTTTAATTAAAATAGTAACTGAACGATATAAATGATTTCGTCTCAGCTTTTGTTTCTCGGCTTACAACACATTAGTTTTTCTTGGTTCAGTATTCATCCATAGTGTTCATAAAATAATAAAATAATGATACCCAAACCAAAAGTTTGTGACTATACCAGTCCGTGCTTCGTTCCCGACAAATTAGGAGCAGCTATATATATATATATATAACAGTTGCAGTCTCTTATATTTTGAAAAGTATTCTATTTTTTTTTTGTATCTCTTTCATTTATAAGCTTTATCAATTCATTATTTTTAAAAATTGTTTTTTTTATTGAGTTTTTGACACCCCATGTTTAAACTTTATTATTTCATTATTGTATCTCTTCTATTTTGCTTTTAAGCTTTATATTTTCATTGTATTTCTTTTTATTATTTGTTGTCTACAGTTCACTATATAGAGTATTGTTATTGTTAACCAAAAAAAAAAAAAAGAATTCTTAAAGTTCGAGATTATGGTTTGGTTCAGATTGTGTCTCTTCTTTGAAAGGGTTGATTTTGATATTTGACGTATATTTGGAAATTTATCAAATTTAGGTGGGATCGAATTCGTAAACTTGCAATTTAATTAAACTCTTGACTGTAAAAATCAAAAAGAAAAACATTTTTTAACCTAAAGCTAGGGTTATTAAAAAAAACATAAAGCTAGGAAAGCTAAAATGAAATTGAGAAAACTTTAAAAACCCAGTTTACATTTTAGCTTTCTTAGCTTTCGTTGTTCAAGTAAAAATTATGATAACTTTAAAACCCAACTTTCATTCAGTGATGAAATTAGAGATGACATATTTTGCTCAACATATTGGATTAAAGATTAATTCTTCTAGCTTGTAGTGTGTAATTTTTAGTAATTTAAGAAAATTTTACGTAAAATAGAAATCTAACATAAATTATTCTTTTAAGTAAATTATTTCTCGCATATGAATACTGTAGGATTTTAAGTCATTATGTTAATCCTATAATTCTACTATTTTTCTTTTAAAATTACAAAAAGGTTAAAATTTTATTAAAAAAATGAAGAGGCGACAAGAGCCAGAAGATGTGGACTTCGTAGCAGACATGTACATCAGATAGCCTTCATAGCAAGTCTTAGACAGTCTTAACTTTCTATCCGTTCCAATGCACATGCATATTTCCAATGCAAATGGATAGACACATCTTGGTAGTCCGTGGCAGGTTGATTCAATATGAGATCTCTTTTCTGCCTCATGAATTATTCTTTGTTTGTTGTTAGCTAGTTAGAGAAGTGATGCTGATTATAGGAATTATATTTCTTCTAATCAACGCAAAATAATATGTACAATCCTTTTCCTTGCTTATGGAAATGGGATGGGACCTACGCGGTTTTGCTTAATTTCCTTGCTGCTTCACTTCGCTCTCAAGCTCATGGAATAGGGAACCATTGGATGGATCCACCTGTTCTTAATTTTTTTTCTAAAGTCATGCCGCCCGTACGAAAATTTATTATTTATATTGTCCCATCAAATAAATAATCATTATACTTTTTAACTAAATAATATTTCATGTTTACGCTATAATATTTGAAAGATGAAGATTGTCAAAATTGTAGAATATATTAAAAACGAATACCAAAGACCAAAGTCATTAATGATTAACATTGAATATTAAAGTTATCGACGAGAAAGATTTAAAAATTTGTAATAAGAGTTGAAACTTGTAAATACCTACACATCCTCTTGTCTCCGATCGTGACACTTGTGGATCAACGAATTACTATAATACTCTCAAACATTTTAATTCCAGCACTTTATCTTATTCATAGAGTAATTTTATCGCTTTATTTTACATTTGTTATACTTCCCTTTTAATCTTCATCTTTTTTCAATCTCAATTTCTTCTCCAAACTCCTTACTCCTTTAAGTTTCTGTATCTTTTTTTTGCGCACTTCATTTTCGTCACGACTCTTTTATTTTAAAGTTGTTCTATGATCAATTTGCACTTTACTCTTTATTACATACTTTTAGTTTGTTCTAATGTTAAAAATTTAACATTAACCTATGGTACAGTACCTATTGAGGAAGATAAAAGACTTTCAGAGAAAATGTTTATCCTTTTTCTCAAATATCTATGGGATTGTGTCGACTAAAACAAGCACAAAATTTCACGGCCAAAATACTATAAACTATTTCAAATCTTTTTAAACTTGCAGCAATCGTTTTACTATTAACTAACTAAAATCATAATGCGTTAATCATTTTTTAAGGGTATTTGTGACACTCCACAATCTTGAATATCTTCCCGGCGGGATACACCCCAAAATCAAAAGTTATCATGCAAGGATATGTTTGGTGTGTCTTACGAAATTCGATTATATACATCATGAATAACTATGTCGGTTGATTCTCAACAAAGACATCATTCAGCATCTTAACTGGGTAATTGTCTTCAATCTGTTTAATGCTAAAGCTTCTTTAATCTAACTCATACAATTATTTGTATATGCATGACATTTGGGAAATCAAAGTAAATATGACTTAAACGAGAGTGTGTGTCACAATTTCAAGATGACAGGCCTCTGGCCATGGCCCTCAGGACTTATGTATTCACCTTTCTAGAAATTGCTAATGTTCTAAGTAAAATTCAGACTTCCAAATCAATTCCTCAGTGCTGATTGTAAACATTACGACTGCTACTATCAATTTGTGAGCTAATGACTGCTCATAGAACCATCTGTAATATGTTGAATTGATCAGTTCTGCCTTCTAGTTGACACTTGAGCGAGGACTTGATCAATTTAAGCCTTTTTAAATTTTACTGGCCACTTCCACGATTTTGTCAATAAATTCATATTCGTACCTACAAAAGTACAAGGCCTTTTAGTTCATTCATACACAATTTTCATTTTCTTTCTAATAATTATCAAACTAACTCTGCACAAAAGTAATTGCCACACAACAAAACAGAACTGCAAACTCTTAACAAAGCCTAAACACCGTACCCAATGTCTCTCACAACGTTATTCCTTGTTAAAAAGTCAAACTTAAAGGAACGGATTTCAAATTAAACGGTTCATAGATTTTCATGAACGATGCACATATTAAGTGATTATTATCATCAACTATTACTAGTATAATAGACATCAATCATGAAAATAAGCAAAAAGTAAAAGAATAATATTTGGTGTACCCGGTTTTCAAGTAAAATCCTTTCAAGTTGGCGACATCAAACAAAGCTGACCTCCATTTCTTCACCCTCTCAGAGTCCTTACCCAACATATTTTCATGCTCAGTCATGGCTTCACCATAGCTATTTCTTTGATGCCTTAAATCCGACGGTAACACTTTGTAAAAGATGGGGCAAACCAGCTGGTTTTTGGTCTCCATACACTCAAGGATGGTCAAAAGCACATCAAGACAGGACGAGGAACGTGCATAGTTTTCAGAAAATACAATGATCGAAAGCCTTGATTCTTCAAGCACTCCATTAGTAGATTGTGAAATTTGGTCCCCATCATTCATGAAGGTTTGGTACCTACTCCGGCACAATGCATTGTTCAGAAAACCTGTAAAGGAGCGGGTATCGTTTCCACTAAAACTCAGAAAAATGCTATAGCGGGGTACAATGGCGATGGCTTCTCGCACAATGTTTTCGATGAATTTATATTCATATTGGTACCTACAAAAAAGTACAAGACCTTTTAATTCATTCATGCACTGATTACGTTTTTCTTTATCTATTCTTGATTACTTTAAGACGGGTTCAAGCAAGAAACTCTCTCACACACTTGCACATTTCTTACAATTAATTAAAAATTATGAAAGAAAATTATTAAGTAAAAAGTGAGATCTATAAATTTTATAATTTTAATAAAGAGTGCTTAAAAGATTTTTTTTTAATATAATAACATTGAGTTTGAATAATCAATCTCCCCAAAGATTTCAAGACAATACCTTAAAACTCGAAAGTCAAAACAAAGTAAAATTAACTTGATAAATTAGCTAAAAGCTTAGATTGTTTCTTACCAATAATAAAGTCTAGTGTGATAATTCATAAAACAAATTCCTTATCAAACAGTATAATTATTATTGGTTTCTATTTTGTTTTTCTTTTAAGAATGAAAGGAGAATTAACTAGTTACGTTAGATTGTCACTTTAAGAATATTGGCCAAAGCCTTGCAATTCTAGACATAAACTGGCTCAAGCCCATGTTAACGAGTCATTTGACAACTTAGAAGTTAGAATATTCAACAAGGTATAAATCAAGGAAAAAAGCTTCGTGCAAATATCACAAGTGGTTTTGGTCTTTGAGGATTAAAATGCAAGTTTACTTGACTCAAGCAATAATAATCGACATGAGTTACTTAACTTAGTACATGAAATTTTAATTTCAACAATCATACATAAACACCATCCTAGGCTAAAGATTCATTTGATCGAAACATTTTATTTTTGACTTAAATATCTTTTTAATTCTTATAATTTAATATTTATTTTTTTGTTTTATAAAATTATTATTTTTTTAATCCTTACAAACAATGTTTATTTTTATTTTGGTTCTTATAGGACTTTTTGTTACTATCTAGAGTACTATTTAAAGTAATTTAAAAACTAAAAGTAAAGTAAATATAATTTATAAAGACTAAAAATAAAAAAAATAAAAAAAAATAAAACACTAAACTATTAAAAACATATTTACACCTTTATTTTTCATTATCTCTCTTATTAATGTCACGTTGTTCTGTGTTTCTTTTTTCTCTCAAAGTGTAAGCCAGTATTGAATGCCTACAAAAAATTATTATTTTCATTTTCTTATTTCAAAATTAAGAAGCGGTACTAGCTAAATTAAGAAGAAGAAAAAAACGCCATACCTCCAGTTTCCGTCTCCGAAACACCATCCGGTCAAGTTGGAAACTTCAGACAAAGCTGACTTCCACCTGTGTATTTTCTCGGGGTCCTTTCCGAAGCGACTTTCATGTCTAATCAAGTACTCTCCGAAACTACCAGTCTGATGCCTTACATGGGAGGGATTCACGTGGTAAAAGATTGGAATAACTAGTTGGTTCTTTGTTGCCCTTAACTCAAGGATCATGACAAGTTCTTCAAGGCACCACGAGGAAGACGCGAAGTTTTCGGATATAACAACGATTGAAATCCTGGATCCTTCCAATGCTTCAAGAATAGCTGCCAAGATTTGATCACCACCCTTCAACCCAACATCGAAGAATGTCCTCAATCTCGCCTTCCGCAAAGCAGCATAGAGATTACCTGTGAAGGTGTGGCGCGTGTCTTCCCCTCTAAAACACAGAAATACATCGTAGCGCCACTTCGCAATTCCCCCTTCATCCGCCATCGCAATGAAACTATTAAGCAGATAACATAAGATATTATATGATGTGCTGACACTATGATTTACGCGCTTTTGCTTAATTTCCTTGCTGCTTCCTGGAAATAAAATATATGGATGGAGAGGAGTCCTTGTTTTCTTCTCCATTTTCTATTCGAAAATTATATTTGTCCGAATCAAATTTGTGCATTTCATCACCACTTGAAAAAAAAAATATTATTTCTTTAATCTCATTATAATTGTCACAAGAAAAAAATCTCAAAATAATTATTTTAATATAATATTAATTATCTTTTTTATTTATATCTCTTATGAGATTAATAATAGACAATAAAATTTACAAATAAATTAATGATGATATAAAATTAATTTTATAAAACTAACTGGTGTAATATTAATTATCTTTTTTATTGTTGGGTGTACGGAAAAACTAACTGGTGTAGGAAGAAAAATCCAATCGAAAATTGGGACAAAATGTAGGACCCAAACAAATAATGGTTTGTATGGTGATATTTGTGATATGAAGGTGAATAATGAAGAGATTAAATATTCTAGAAATACCTAAACTAGAAAAAAAATTATGTATCACATTGTTCATAGCTTCTTCCTTATACAAAGATAAGGATAAGAGATATTGTACGCAACCTTATTCTTGTATATACAAAGAAATTTTTTCCATATTCGAATTCATGACCAACAAATTACTAAAGTATAACTATACTAAGATTAAAAAAATTAATTAAGGATTAAAAACTAAAATTTAATTTTTTTAAAGGACTTAAATTAAAAAAAATAACAAATTTATATTGACTAAAATTGAAAAATGATAATTCTTTAGGAACTAAAATTTGAATTTCAAAAATTTCTAAAAAGACATAGAAAAAATGATACCATGTGACAAACATGTTAGTATCACCCACATGGGTATCACATGATTACATCATGTGTGTTGCTGACATGCAATTTTGTTGGACATATAAGTATTTGATAGTTTTTATTTAATGTGGGAGACTAAACTTACTTTAAAAAATAGAGACTAAAATTGGATAAAGAAAATTGAGAGACTTAAAAATGGAATTCTGAAATAGTTGAATGATGAAAACTTATTTAACCTTACCATAGATTGTGTATACTGTTTTTATTTTTGTGAGTAGAAGGCGATGTGTTTAAATTTTGTTTCACGGTGCCTTACCTAATGCCAATATGACAAAACAAAATAGTACCACTTTTTTTTTTTTTTTTTATCTAATCAACACAAAACATTAAAACAAGATGTAGAAAAAACACAACAGACCTCGAGAATTGAACAAGATTTAGAAGGAATACAATAAACCTTAGGAATTGAACTGGATGTAAAAACAACATTGATAGGCACAACTGAATTCAAGGGCAGTTATGGATGTTACAATCAGTTAGTCACACAGCTCCACAGCATATACTTGATCGACTTTCACTCATTCTTCCTCGTAGCTGTCATTGGATAAAAGGAAAGGATTTGCTATATGTTTGCCACCTTCAAGTTTAATGACCTTTTGTACAATCCTTTCGATAAATTCATGTTGGTACCTACAAAAGTGCAAGGTCTTTTAAGACATTCATCCGCTGTGTTCACTTTCTTTCTCCTAATCAGACATTATGTCATCAAAACAACAATATTAAGCTCGACTAATTAATCTTCTCACTAACAGATTGACGTACAAAATACAAAAACTGCTCCAAACAAAACAACACAGAATACCCCATGTCTCGGACAAGAACTATGCCATGTTTAGCATTTCATAGATGGTCAATATCACTTAAGAGGGAAGCATATATTAAGTAATTAATTAAAAGCATTACGTACTCATTTTCTTTGACATGGTCTCCTTCCAAATTGTTGATTTCAGACAACGCAGACCTCCATTTCTGCACCTTCTCAGAGTCCTTTCCAAATCTTTTTTCATGTTCAGTCATGGCTTCACCATAACTTTTTGTTTGATTGCATACATCCGACTTTTGCACATTGTAAAATATTGGCCAAACCATTTGATTGTTGGTTTCCATACAATCAATGATCTTGGCAAGTTCATCAAGACACCACGTGGAATATGCATAGTTTTCAGAGAGCACAACAATTGAAATCCTTGAACTTTCAATTGCTCCCATAAGCTTCTGTGAAATTTGGTTCCCACTCTCCAATTCCTCATCGTCCATGAAGATTTTGAATCCCTCTCGGCGAAAGGCATTATAGAGAAAACCTGTGAAAGTGTAGCGGGTATCCTCTCCGGTAAAACTCAGAAAAACATCATATCCGGGCAAGGCTTGCACGGCTGATTCCACGATCCTTTCGATGAATTCATATTCATACTGGTACCTCCTATAAAAGCACAAGTCTTTTTAATTCACCAGGGGTATTCGAGCATGCACAACCATATTGTTTCTATTAATCAGAATTATAAGTTGACTTAAGCTTGACTAATCTATAAAACAGATTGCGACTGCTACACTGAAACTGGAAACAGAACCTTCAATTTACAGCACACATGTATTTCTCTTGGTTAAACAAAACAAAGTGACTTTCTAAAACGATAATGAGAAGAGAAGACACACTGTTTAGCAGATTACAGATAAAATAAGTAACAGTTGTAGAGATTATTATGGAACTTAATCAATTAAAAGTAAGCATACCCAGTTTGGTAACACCATCCAGTCAAGTTGGTGACTTCAAATAAAGCTGTTCTCCATCGCTTCACCCTCTCATTGGAATTTCTAAATATTACTTCAAATTTATACATTGCTCCTTCATAGGGACCTCTCTGGTGCCTTACGTCCGACGGATCCACTCCGTAAAAGATGGGCCACACCAGTTGGTTTATCGTCCTGTTACACTCAAGGATGGCCACAAGTTCATCAAGACATCTCGAGGAGGATGCATAGTTTTGCGAGAAAACAACCACCGAAATCCTTGATTCCTTAATTGCTTTAAGAGTAGAGGGAGGAATTTGGCTTTCATGAGTCTGTAGGTTACGAACATATGCATGTTCAGTGAAAAAGGTCTTGATTCTCTTGCTGCGCAAAGCATTATAGAGAGTACCAGTGAAGGTGTAACGGGAATCTTCGCCATGAAAATTGAGAAAAACATCGTAGTTTTTGAGTTCATTCGACATGATGGATGAGAAGCAATAGCAGAATGTGGCTTGCTTGTCTCGTTGACTCCTCCTAATGGCCAATGCCTCCCGACTTCTCTTTCTCTTTTTCATAAATTTAAAATATGGAACACGATGCCCTACGCGGTTTTGCTTAATTTCCTTGCTGCCCCACTTCACTGTCAAGCTGAAATAAAATACATGAACATGGGTTTACTGGACCAGATGGATGGATGGAGTTTTTGTTTTCTTCTCCATTTTCTAATCAACAAACCAGTCATGTCATTACTATCATCTCCATTTTAAAAAAAAAAAAAATACACAATTTGTAATTTTTTTTATCAATGACAAGATTTGTAATTAATTATTTAATCTAAACCCTTAATTTAATTTAATTTAATAGTTGTAATAATTAAATTCTTATTTATAACAGTTGTAATAAACAGCAATCCAAAAGTTTTTTTTTTTCAAACCAAAAATGCTCCCGTTGATAGTTCTTGTTTCTCATAAATTATTTAAATTCTGTCCATATCCTTTTACTGTTGTCTGAATTCCAAAACACAGTCTAAGCAACGGGAGAACACTCAAGTTTCTTCCACGTCTATACAATTCAACGGAATAAGTACGACTGTACGAGACCATAAACTCGGCCCATTTCCACACAACATTTGATCCGACATTTCTATAGACTTCATTGGGGTCTCTAACTAACGGGGCAAAGACATCATTTTGATGCTAGTTTTTTTCCTGTAAACGATTCAGATTTTGAAATACAACTATTATAAATATCTCCCAATAATATTTAATATCGTGTTTGGTACACACAAGGATATCCTTTACTCCCATTTTTTTTAGTTAAAATAAATAAAAGCAGTAAATTGATTCTCTGTCTACGTTTCTTGAAAGAGATGAGAGAAAAAAGTTGGGATTTCAAAAATTTTTGTTAACAGAACTCCTAGAAATGTTTCAGGAATTGCTCTCTTTTCACCCGTTTTTGCTGTCACAAAATGTCACAGCTGAATTACGCATATCCTATGAGTGCATGGAATTTAACAATTTCAAAGCCAGAGCTTCTTGCTCCTCCAACGTAACCGCACCGGTAGTTATACCTGCCTTCCCTGAAACTTCATTTCTTTCACCCTCGTCGCTGTCACTATCAAAGTATATTTTACTCTTTTTATGCCGTCTATCAACAGTCTCGTCTACTTCTGACCCAGATATATCATCTACGTCGTCCTCTTCCGCATTCCCAGCCTTCCATTTCATCTTCTGCTTGATTCTTTTTTCTCTAAGCCGCTGACGCTCTATAAGTTTGTCTTCCTTGTCAGCCTTCTTCAAATCATCTCGCATCCTTCTATAGTATTCAGCTTTTTGTTCTGCATCAAGACATAAAGATGATGTGGCAAAATGTACAAATAGCCCCATGCTTATGAAGTAAGAACATACATGTAAGTTAGCTACTTCAATGCTCTCAAGACCAAAATGGTATATAGTGATTTGATGAGAATGAGATCTAGCCATGATCAGGTTCTCAAATTCAATGAAGATTGCAGAAAATATAAAAGGTTTTCTAATTGGTAAACAAGTGTGTAGCTATATTTTAACATTTTAAAACATTTTTTATTATTTTCACAAAACTATGAAAACAAGGAAAGAAATGACATGTATACACATGTACAAGCAACAATTTCACCATCAGCTTCAGTTTGCAGTTGAAAAGTATGGACATACCTGGATCGAGCAGCATTTCTTTGCCACTTTGTGTGTCAGCTATCCTGGCTAGTGGAGGAAGTGTGTGGCCTTCATCATCAAATACAACCCTAGTCCCAAGTGGCCTGTGTACATTAATCTTGAGTTTCTTTTTCTTCAATACACGAGTTGCTGGTCTGCATAGGAAAGAACCAAATTGGTAAGAACAAGAATGGAGGAAGAAATTTAAAGCTCCAGATGAATGCTCCCGCCAAGAAATATGATAGATCCAACTTTATACCCAACACTAAGTTTGAATTTTTTTTCTATTAGCCACATTATAAGGTGTTATATTCAAATATCAATTTGCCTCAGCAATTTTGAAACCAGAAGACTAGTGTAGCCCCTTTCCATAATCATATATAAAAAAAACTAATGCAGCATTATCAGAAAGCAGCCTAATTTTTTAATCTGTACTACTGTAAAAATGTATACGGGAACATACATTATTTCTTCCATTTCAGATGACTTTACTTCGCCTTCATTTGCAGTATCCGCTAACTGAAGAATATCATTTT
This sequence comes from Glycine tomentella, assembly GCA_007407185.1. NCBI lineage: Eukaryota > Viridiplantae > Streptophyta > Magnoliopsida > Fabales > Fabaceae > Glycine > Glycine tomentella. The sequence continues at coordinate 2,691,481 of PYAF01006068.1, read as the reverse complement.
TGGTTTCCTCATCGTGGAAAGCAACTGTGTCTAGCTTCTTCCTCGAAACCTCAAAGATAGTTTCCTTGTCTGAATCCTCTGGTTCAACTAATATTGATTTTGTTGACACATCTTTAGATTTAATTTTCTGGTTTAGAAAACGGATTTTGGGGGTCATTGGTAAACCTAATGATGCTGAATACTTGTCAATAGGTAGTTTCATAACATCAAATATGTCTTTATCCTTTTGGATATGGATGGATCTCAAATATGTGATGAATGCCCTCTGAGCCCGATGCTGCATGTCTGGGTATTTGGCCAGTAAAGATGCCAACAAACTAGAAACTGGTTGCAGTATTTCTTGCCTTGGCTGAATAATCAACAATTGCAAAAACATGGAAAGCAAATGTCAGACAAACATAAGACTGAAGTGAAGCAGATTTGAAAATTGGAATTGCATGCATACTATTAATTTGCAGGGAACGTGTACCTTATTAAAATGCACTGGAACCTTTGCTGCTTTTAACTTTTCAAGCATTTGAATTTCTGAAGGCAACAGAAATAAAACTGACTTTCCATCAGATTTATATCGAGCAGTACGACCAACTCTATGTATGTAAGAAGCTACATTTTCAGGACAATCCACCTACAAATGCAAGACAGAAGTGAGAGACTGAACATAAAAACAAGCTTTTTGCTTCCAACAGCCCACCACAAAGCCCTAAAACTTGCTCCAAGACAGGAAACCAAAAACAGCATGAGTCTCACCTGAACAACCCAGTCAACTGCCTTATTAAAATCAAGGCCTCTTGCTGCCACATCCGTTGAGAAGAGAACAGAGCGCTTCTCACAAAACTCAGAATATATTGCCATTCTTCTTTCCTGTTTCATCCTCCCATGAAGGCACTTCAATGGTATGCCAGGGTGCAGTTTCTTAAATGCTTCAAAGACAAATTTTACCTATTAAGCAGGGATGTGAACATTATGGAAGATAGTCAAGCTCAAAAGAGGGAATTTGCACCAAAAACCACATCTTAAACATTTCCCTGTTTACATGAAAGAATTATGGACAAATTCATCCTAAAAATCCTTTAAAAATTTCTCATTACAATAACCATAACCAGCGCAACTGAAAACCATAACAGAAGATCTATGCATGTGAACTACATCATGTAGTTAAAAATAAAACAAAACAATTATTTACTTGGCCATTGAATATGAAACTAATGAGACAACTTTCAAGTTTCAATCATAAAATCAAACTACATTCACTCAAATTGCACAAAAAATCTTGAAAATGATGACTAGCCAGTAGCCATGCATTGGCTAAGCATCAAAAGGGTGCAACTTTTCAAGTGGCATGACAGTAAAATTGTAATAGAAGCCTATAATATACAATTCCCTTCAACAAGAAAAATAATTTCTTGAAACAGGACAGAAAAGTGGAGTTACCTGCTTACAGCTTGAAAGAAAGACAAGTGTTTTCGACTGTAGATGTGTCTTTATGAAACTCCATAACATATCTAACTTATTTTCCAGGGGAACAATCATCACAATTTGCTTCAACAGAGTAGGAGTGGAAGTCACAGATTCTTCGTGCACACTCAGATACTCTGGATCCTTCAAACTTAGTCTTGCAAGATCTTGAATTGACTTTGTTTGAGTTGCAGAGAAAAGTAAGGTTTGTCTACGCTTTGGTAGTTGGGAAATGATTGCATTTAGTTCCTTCTTGAACCCACTGTCTAGAATCCGATCAGCCTCATCTAGTACCAAAACCTATATCCGGGAAGTCCACCCAACCATCAGCTGTATTGACCAAATCTAATGATACATATCTGTTTTCTGGTTTGACCCAAATAAACACGTACTTTGGAAGACAAAATAAAAAATTTATGCTTTACAAGGGCCTAAAGCATATAAAAATTAAACGGCACCTATACTCTGCCTCAACCACAGCTGCTAAATCACCTAGGCACGGAAGCAAATTTTTATGAAGGTTGTTAAGGCTAGAAAATCTTGACATACCCAAGTACAATTAGAAACAGACACGAGGAAACAGATAGTGATATAAAACAAACAACTTAATTGTAACTCTAATTTCAGAGTCAGATTGAGGTTAATCTATCATATATAAGAAAAAAAGTTATATTGACCTGCATCTGTGAACAATCAAAATTGGGAGTTTCATCCATGTGTTGCAGCAGTCTACCGGGCGTGCAAATCAATATGTTGAGCTCATTTACACGTTCTTTCTCCATGTCAACGTCCTTTCGACCACCAATGAGAAGGCCAGCACTAAAATTATGGTGTTTGCCAACAACCTTCAACACATCAAATAACTGACCAGCCAATTCTCTTGTAGGCGATATGATGATGCTGCCAACACCATCTTCAGGTCCCCATCTCTCTCTATACAACTTTTCCAACACCTATCATTCAAAATTCACCATAAACAAATAACAATAAGCACAAATACCACAATTCAATATACCATCTATTCAACCACTACATATTAAATCAATCAACTTGCAAAAACACGTATCAGCTTCTCATGGTTTTGAACTTTCGATGTTGATTTTCCACACTTATTAGTAAAATGTTATAATTATACTATTATTATCATAATATTTGCACTCAGAAACCACGATAAACAAATAATAACAAGCATAAACATCACAATTCAATATATCATATTCTATTTACTTTATATTTTCTTACTTTGAGCTAATCTTGTGATTATATTATTATCATAATATTTGTATTAATTAAATAAAAAGAAATACAGGGGACCCTAATCCGAAGAGAATGGAGGTGAGAAATGAAGCACTTACAGGGATAATGAAAGCGAGGGTTTTACCGGAGCCAGTCTTGGCGGCGCCTAGGATGTCGCGGCCACAGAGCGCGTGGGGAAGAGACGCTCTCTGGATGTCGGTCATGGCCACGAACTTGGACTCTCTTAGGGCGTCCTTGGTTTTCTTCGAGAGTGGAAATTGATCAAAGCGTGACGCGCCCGCGTAGCGCGAGTAGGTATTATCTTCGAGGCGGCCAACGGGGGAGTTTTTGGGGAGACGCGGCTGCGACATTGGGTTCGAACCGGAGTCCGGTGGCTGAAACTGGATCCATGAATTCAAGAGGTTTATCTCTTCCTCCTCTGAAACTCGCTGTTGCTTGCGAAACTCCTTCGATTTCGGCCTTCTCATTGCTGAAGCTTGAAGACGAAGGTGAGGTGAAGATGAAAAGGAACGTTGGGGTTAGGTTTATGGATTGTGTGTTGTGTGTTGTTGCGGCAGAAAGAGTTTGCAGTGCAGGAGTTGTTCGCGGTTAAAGCTTCAGTTTTTTTTACGACGATGAGCTACGTAATGGGCCGAGTGATGAATGATTGGGCTGGCCCGATTAATCCGTTGCTATTTTTTTTGTACACTTTTTTTATTTTCCTCCATACTCTTGTGATTATCCCTCATATTTTTGTTCCTTCATAGAGAAAAAATTAATCTAATCCAACTCGATTTTTTTTTTATTAGTGGATGAAATAAAAGACAACAAGAAGAAACAGACAACTATCTAACAAAGGTAGCTGAAGCGGACAAGACTCTCATACTTGACAAAAAGATGAAGAAGAAATCTCATGTTTAGCCAAACCAATCAGCATATTGATGGGCTTCTCTAAAAGTAATTTGAATTGTACTGAATTAGAAAATATTTAAAATTGATCCAATGATAAAATAACAAAATCATAATATTAGATCACATAAACTTTATCTCTAAAATGAATTTAATTCGGATACAAATTACAACAACGACAACAGCGTTTACCAAATTTAGGATTAATTTCGGAGTTTGTTTTATTTATTTTTCAGTACAAAGCTATTTATTGAAAAAATGAGGTAAAAAAAAAAACAAAATTGTCGATCAATCTTGAATAAACTAGAAAATGGTATATAAATTAGAGGTTAACTAAATTTTTAATTGTTAAATTTTTTAAAATTTAGTTTTTAACTCTGAATAAAAGTTTGACTAAAATTTTTAATAAAAAAATTAAAGGATTATGATCAATCAAATTTTTATTGAGATTAAAATTTTAAAATTAAAAATTTAATCAATCCTATAGAGAAAAGGACATGGGAGGTGAGGCATGGTTCAATTCAAGTGCTGTACAAGGACATGTGGCTCAAAAGCACCTAACCATAATGATGTGGAACATTCCTAAAATCTCCAAAAGCACCTAACCTAAAAAGTGTTACAAAAGTCAAAGTAGCATATGAAAAAAAAAAAAAAAACATGGACAATCAGATCAACTTAACCTACTCCTTTCATCCAGCTTAATAATGCATCCTCTCTTCTTTGCCCTTATATTTGCTTTCTTTTTATAAGATGCCTAAGGGTGTGGTTAAGAGGTTAATTAGAATGGAGAGAAACTTTCTATGGGTAGGTTTGGAGGGGAATAAGAAAATTGCTTCGACAAAATGAGAATATGTCTGGCTTCCAAAACAGAAAGATGGCTTAGGGATTAAGAATATCTCCATATTTAATGAGGCCTTACTATCAAAATGAAAGTGGAGGATGCTTAATGAGGGGGAAGGGTTGTGGTATGAAGTCATTAAAACAAAATATGAAGGATGGCAAAATTTAGGATCAAGTAGAGCTCTTTCTAAACAATCCACTTGCTGGAATGACTTGGGGAGGGTATGTGGACATAATGAGGAAACAAGATGGTTTGATTCACATGTGGTACCTTGTGTTGGAGATGACCATGTGGTAAACTTTTGGACGGATTATTGGTTAGGAGATGAAAAACTGATGTTAGACTTTAATAGAATGTACCACTATTCTTTGCAAAAAGACAACGTGGTAGGGGTATGGGTAAGTGGAAGGAGAGACATGGGTGTGGGATTTCAAGAGGAAAAAAAGGTGGTTTGAATGAGAGGGTGAGGAGGTGGAAATTTTTCAGGATCTTACTAGTGCGGTTACATTGAACAAGCATCACGATGATTTGTGGAGATGGAAGCTGGATTCTTCGGGCCTGTACTCTGTGGCCTCTACACTCACCAAATCTGACTAATGACAACTTTTACAAGCATCTTTGGCAGATGAAGGCCCCGCCACCGGTGCTGCATTTCGTGTGGAGAGCTACATTTAATAGGCAAGAAAAGAAGGGTGTTGCCGAAAAATGATCTTGGATTATGCTTGTTTTGTGGCAAAGATGTGGAGTCAGAGGAACATTTAATTTATTGCTAACTTGCTGTGTAACAGAGACGATCTGGAACTGGAAGCACTGGTATAGCTGTATTGGTTCTCGATGGGGAGAGGGAAATTGGGAGGTATGGCTTGGACGATGGTGTTGTCTACCATCATCTGGTGTGTGTGGAGATTGCGAAATGATATGATATTTAATCATGGTGTGTTATCTTTCCATGTTCTCTTGGACGATAATAGTATGAAGTCATGGGTATGGCTGCATCATAAAGTGGATGATGGGTTTAATTACTCGTTTGCTGAATGGATGATCTCACCATGTGAGTGCATTTTGAATCTTGATAGCTTTAGGCACAATTAGCTGGGTGGTTAGATTTTAGTGTTGGACCTTTCTGAGGGAGGGTATCGTACGTGCATGGGCTATGGACTATGGTTGTGAATCAACCTGGCTGAAATTGATTGTATATTGTAGAAGTATTGGGGAGTAGCAGGTAGTGTGAAATATGAGTATATGTATTGATCTTGTGATACTCCTCGAGTATGCTCTGTTATTATCTTTCTATGTTGTTTTTTCGCGTTTGATGTGGGTACACCTTGTGCTCTATTCAAGTCCTTCTATTAATGGATTATCTTTGCTTAGCAAAAAAAAAAAAAATGAATAATGTTGGTCTCAACTCATGCAAAGCGTATTCAAATGTGTGAAAAAACACACATTGCATAAGATGTCTTGGCATAAATGGATATTAATGAGCAGCTTAACAACCGGTCCAAGTGCCGGTTATAAATGACCAATTTTTTATGAATAGGGTTAGGTAAGAGGTGGAGAGTTATTTTTTATGCAAACACCCTAGTTACATGAGTGATACATATACAAGTTGCATGACTGAAACATATATAAAAATCTGGTTTTGATTGAAGATAATGCATAAGTTATCGTAAATCTTTTATATATATTTTTTAATTTTTGTAAGTAAAAGAAGATAAATAAAATCCTTGAAGTTTAGCCAGCATACTTGATATATCTATATATATATATATATATATATATATTATTCTTTTGTTGAATGTCTATCTTATTATTCTTTTGCTATTATTAATTAACCAATTTAAATTAGTCATAACAAGATTTGAACATTATTCAAACCATTCACAAACTATTTTACTCCAATCTATTTTTATTTTTACTTACTTTGTTCAACAACTTTTTTAGAAGTACTGAATTTCAATTATTTAATTCTAATATTGAAACTTCATTATAAGTATTAATTAGTTTCTCATGATTGAAGTCATGAAGTTGAGTGATGGGAATAAAAAAACATTAGAATTAGAGTTTGTCCTCCTAAATGTGTTCGTCCAACTTAATCCTAATTAGGATTAAGCATGGTTGAAGGTGTTTTCAACCTGTCTATCAAGGTCATCAAGGTCAAAAAAGTATTGTAATTAAAAATTTAAGTAGATAGAATTTTATATAATTTAAAATATAGTAGATACTTCCTTAATTAACTTTATTTTAATATATTATTTATAATATAAGCAAAATATCTACTGAGTATCATTATTAATATTGAGTTTGCCATTAGAATTAACAACAAAATAATAACTACTATAAGAACAAACTCTAAAATTTTTAAACCAACATGTCTGTTTAAGCAAAACTAGCTTATACTAATGATATGGTAACTAAAATTAAACTTTTATTTGTTTTTATATAATAATTTAGAAGCTTCTTGTTACAAAATTACACTGTTATGACGGCAAAGAATGATATTAATACTAGGTAAAATCTATATGTTGCTAAAATTTTAAAAAAATATAAGAATGAAATTACCTTATTAATTATAAGTATACATCTTTAATGAAAATAATTATACAATTATATTAAAAAATATTTTTAAAAAAAGTCTATAAATAATTAAAAGTTTTATTTAAAATGATTGTATCAAATAACCTTGTATCAAGGGAATAAGATTATCTACTCTCACTACATGTATAGAGGGAAGAAGAACATACAACAACTATTTATTTCTACAAGTAATAATGACTTGTGTTCCTAAAGTGATACAAGCTCAAATCATGACTTTGTGTATGAAATAAACAATTGGTGATCAAAATAATCACCTTGCAATTCACAATAACATACTAACATTAGTCATTACTTCCAACCATCCAATGGTCATTAGTGAGTAGTAGTTTAGTTTTGAAAAGCAATAAATTGTGTTGTCTTTAATGTAACCCACAGATTATAATGATTTACATCATTTGAAATAAAAATCAATTTTAATGTGAAACTAATAGATAATTTTATAAAAATAATTATTTATTAAATATTACTTGTTAAAAGTTAAATATTTAAATGATTAAAGTATAGAAAAATAGTCTTCTAATCCATCATGTGAGTCAACTTGAAAGAAAAAATAGAGAAATTAACAAAACTTAAGATATCAATCACAATATACAATCTGAGTAGATAAAATAGAGAAAAACAATTGAAAATGGTTTTGCGATGAAAAATTGTATTGTATGATAATTAATTTTGGGATTTAAAAGAACAAGAAAATAGAAGGTGGGAGTAATAGAAATGGAAAACATTGATATGAATGTATCACCACAAAAATAAAAACATGAATAAATCATGATAGTGTACAATGAGATATAGGTGTAAGATCAAGAAGTGTCAACAAATTTTGTAAGATGAAGAATATGAAATTAATGTTTGGGGAACCAAAAGTGGAGAATTTTTTTTCATTAATCTCATGTTAAATTCTTTTATTTATAATTTTCACCAAATATGGGAGAGACGCGGATAATTTTATATTTTTATAGTATTTTTTTTTTTTACAGATACATGAGGTATTTTTTAAATTGGATTCCAATGTTTATTTTCATCACCAATTTTTACATAACACAAGTAACATAAATAAACTCAAATTACTAAAAAATTAAAAAAAACATTTTTGACCATTGAAAATTAAAAAAAAATGTGATAGCAACAATAAAAATAAAAGATGAAAAATGTCATAAATAATAAATAATAAGTGAAAAAATGCGATGGGAACATGAGAAGAAAGATAAGAGAAATATCATTATTAATATTGAAACTGTATCTAAAAATAACAACAATAAATATAATTAATTTTACATATTTATCCAGGTAAACTGATTATTGTCAAATTTGTTCATTGATGATAGCTCGTGTTCTCCATTACAAATGTTTTGTACGAGGGATAGGGATGGTATTATCATGGCTTGAGCGAGTGCGGTGGCGATTTTGTCTCTCTGCCATTACAACTGAATTATGCAGTCTCCACCTGCTTCTACATTTCACCATTCATCTTTCTCTCCAAACCCTCTTCACCAAAATCAGGTTTCTTCCATTTTCTCTCACTATTCCTTTTGGCTTATCTCATTTTACTCTCTCTCGGAGTTTCTTTTTTCATTTCAAAGCATTTCCTCAGTTTCATAAATTTTGTACTTTATTCAAAGCATTTATGGTTACATTATATCATTGTTTTCTATAGCTTTCCATGATGCAGAAATAAAGTTTTCATTTTGATGTGTATGTTTCCAACTTTTTCTTTTTTGTAGTAATAGCGCCGTGCGAAGTGTGAAGCTTATGTTTGTGGGCCAGCTTTGTGTGAAGTTTTTGACTTTTGGGTTGTTGTTGGTGAAGTAGAAAGGGTGAATTGGATTGAATTAGTTGTTTGTAGTTTGGGGGAAGGACACAGTAAATTAAAATGAGTGGAGTGGGGATTGATATTGGAAATGAGAACTGTGTGATTGCTGCAGTGAAGCAACGTGTGGTTGATGTTTTGTTGAATGATGAATCCAAACGTGAAACCCCTGGTGTGGTGTGCTTTGGAGAGAAGCAACGGTTTATAGGGTCAGCTGGTGCTGTTTCTGCTATGATGCACCCTAAGTCCACAATATCTCAAGTGAAGAGACTAATAGGCAGGAGATTTGCGGACCCTGATGTTCAGAATGATTTAAAATTGCTCCCCTTTGAAACTTCGGAAGGCCCGGATGGAGGCATTCTGATTCGCTTGAAATACTTGAAGGAGACTCGCACGTTTTCCCCTGTTCAAATAGTAGCAATGCTCTTTGCTCACTTGAAGACTATAGCTGAAAAGGATTTTGGGACCGCTGTTTCTGACTGCGTTATTGGGGTTCCGTCATACTTTACCAACTTACAGAGACAATCATATCTCGACGCAGCAGCAATTATTGGGTTAAAGCCTTTGAGGTTGATCCATGATTGCACTGCAACTGGTCTTAGTTATGGAGTTTGCAAAACAGATTTTCCCAATGCAGCTCCTATTTATGTTGCATTTGTTGACATAGGTCATTGTGATACTCAGGTCTCTATTGCAGCATTTCAGGCTGGTCAAATGAAGATACTTTCACATGCTTTTGACAGTAGCTTAGGAGGGAGAGACTTTGATGAGGTTCTGTTTAGTCATTTTGCAGCAAGATTTAAGGAACAGTACAGCATTGACGTGTATTCTAATGCCAGGGCATGTAGGAGGCTGCGTGTAGCATGTGAGAAGTTGAAGAAGGTTTTGAGTGCAAATGCAGTGGCTGATCTGAGCATTGAGTGTTTGATGGATGAAAAAGATGTTAAGGGCTTTATCAAGAGAGAAGAATTTGAGAATTTGGCATCAGGATTATTGGAGAAATTTAATATTCCCTGCTACAAAGCATTGGCTGATGCCGGCATGACTGTAGAAAAGATTAATTCTGTTGAGTTAGTTGGTTCAGGTTCACGGATTCCAGCTATAACTAATTTATTAACTTCTCTATTTAAGAGAGAACTCAGCCGCACGCTGAATGCAAGTGAGTGTGTAGCACGTGGTTGTGCTCTCGAGTGTGCAATGCTCAGTCCTATTTTCCATGTCAAAGAATATGAGGTTTGAATATTGAAACAAAACATTGATTCTTATCCTATCTATATGATATGTATATGTAGGAGAGTAGATTTTTGTGTTTGTAGATTCTTAGGTTAGAAATGTAATAATTACTAAATGAACCAAGTTGTTTCCTAGGTGCTAGGTTTATTTTCTGCATTTAATTTGTTTATCTTAATTGAAATATATGTAACTTCATAGATATCATTAATCATATGTGTTTTTTTTTATAGAATTTTGCATTAGCATGTATCACTCTCTATAAAATTAATGTAATTTCCTGTGTTTGTTCAGGTCCAGGATTCTATTCCTTTTTCCATTGGACTTTCATGTGATGGAAGTCCAATTTGTGAAGGATTGGATGGTGTACTCTTCCCAAAAGGCCAACCCATTCCAAGTGTTAAAATTCTAACATTTCAGTGCAGTAATTTGCTCCGTCTAGAAGCATTCTATGCTAATCCAGATGAATTACCACCCGGGACATCTCCTAAAATCAGTTGCTTCACAGTATGCCTGCTTTAGAACTTTACTATGATGTGAAGGAGTTTAGATCATCTTGTCCGTGATTCTTTGTTATTAATTTTTTTATTAATTATTACCCTCTCTATTCTTGCTTCTTTGGGGTGCTTCATGAAAGACATGTGGTATAGTCTCTATGAGCTTATTCATCTTCTTCATTTTACTGTTTTGGTATTTTTAATTCTGCAGAAAAAAATAGTATATACTATATAGTAATCATCATCATAATTGCAGCTTTTACTTTTGAATTGCAAATCTAGGACTCAGTTATGTATAAAGCTATTACTTGTTATCCATGTGCTTGTATTTTATCATAGTTTCAACCGTGGATTTTTTATTCAATGGTTATAAATGCACTTTATTTTTTAGAATGCATTCCCTCGCTTTAGAGGAGTCAAATCCAAGACCTGCAATGTTGTTTGAAGTTCAATGTTGAGTGGTAAAAACTCAACAAGGAATAAAGCTCAATATTGCCAACTCAAGAATGTTATGATGGATAAGTAGACACACAAGGTAGAATTAGGAATGATTCCTTAGAAAGTTAGGAACCATTTGTTGTAGAAAATATGGTAGAATCATGCCTTAAGTGGTTTAGACACGTGTGAAGACTTGTAGAAGCTCTAAATAAAGAGACTGAATTAGATGGAAGATAGTTCAATAATTAGAGGTAGTAAGAGACAAAGAAAAACTATAAGTTAAATCATTAAGAAAGATTAAGATTTAAATGGTTTGTTTAGACATTATTTATGATAAGACATTATGGCGTTGTTTGATCCATGTAGCCAAGCCCACCTTCTGGTAAAAGGCTATTGTTGTTGAAATCTTGGAACAATGCAATAGACACCTCCCCCTTTCTTGAAAAGGAGCGAAAGACTTCATTATTAAATGGCCTTGCTGACCATCGTTTGTTCTGATCTCAAAGGAAGTCATAGCTGTAAAAGTGTTAGGTATAGCAATATGAGAATCTGTAGGTGTGCACATGCTTGAACAAATCATAATGTTAGGAGAAGGGGAAGCAGACATGGTGGATCTAACACCATCCATATATCTACTGTCTAAGTTTGTCAAATGGAGAGAAATGACTGTATTTAATATTTAGTATCTTCAATGACAATTGGCTAAGATTTGCTAATGTCTATTATATATTATAAGACATCTCAATATTACAGGACAATAATAAAGTTATAATAATTGGTTGTGAGATACTGCCATTCCTTGTGCCAGTGATTAAAAAGTGTTATGTATGCTTATGCCTACACCTTGTTTTTGTATGCTTATGCATTTGTTTGTCATTTCTATTCAGATTGATCCTTTCCATGGATCCCATGGAAGTAAGGCGAGAATTAAAGTTCGAGTTCAACTAAATTTGCATGGCATTATCAGTATTGAATCAGCTACAGTAAGAAACCTCAATTTTATCTCTTCATATCGTATTATTAGTTTTCTGAGAGATCTTTCTATGCACATGGACATTTTTGTCTTTCAGTTGATCGAGGATCATGTGAATGATTCAGTTACAACAGGCGATTATCATTCAAATTCTGAAGCAATGAATGTTGAACCTGTTTCTGAGACAGTTGAAAATGTCCCAGAAGATTGTATCAATAAAAAGTGTGAAGCTCCACATCATTCGGTAAGTACTCCCATGTTGTTCTCTCTCTCTTCCCTGCTCACCTTTTTTTACTGGAAGATATCTCAGATATTAGAGATTTCTAGCAAATTGTCCTTTTAACACGAACAATTATATGGCTAAATTTTAATTATCTGATTATTTCTGAATTCTGATACTGAATTTGTACCATGTCTTTGACTGTCAGTCTGTCGCAACTGTTTTTTATAATGTCGGTGATGTTGTATATGTACATTTTTATCTTGTGGAGATTGTTTTGATTGCAGAAATGATTCATGTTGGTGTTTTGAGAAAATAAAAGTGTTACTATCATGCCTTGTTACAGGCTGATGGTACAAAAAAAGATAAAGCCAACAGAAGGCTTCATGTACCTGTGAGTGAAAAAATTTATGGTGGAATGACCAAGGCTGAGATATTGGAAGCTCAAGAAAAAGAATTCCAGTTAGCCGATCAGGACAGAACAATTGAGCTGACCAAAGACAAGAAGAATTCGTTGGAGTCTTATATTTATGAAACGAGGAGTAAGGTACATGTTCAATATCTTAATGAGATGTAGACATGACTGGCTTCTCTGATTCAATTACATTGTATAAGCGGTCACACATTTTTTCTGCTAAAATAGATAATTGTTCATTGCATGATCCTTTTTTTCTTCTTTTTCATATCTTTACTGTGAGGTGTTCCTTCTTCAAAAACTAGGGCCTTAAATTTTGCCATGTAAATATGAAAGTATTGAATATATCAAAATGAGAAAAAGCTGTTGTATATAGTCATTGAAGAATTGATTTTTAATGACTTCTGTCATGACTCAAGTAAATGTAAGGGTAAAACTTTGTGAAGCTGGGGATGATCTGCTGTTATACTTTGTAATAACATCTGCATAGGATATAGAATTAAAATCTGAATCCTTATGCCTTTTCTTACCGTTGATTTTATTAAAGCTGTCTTCATGTGTATGCTCTACTTTTCATTCTGTACTGGTATTTAAATTTATTTGCATGTATGAATAGCTATTCAGCACATATCTAAGCTTTTCAAGCGAACATGAGAGGAAGGACATATCTAGGAGCCTGAAAGCGACTGAGGATTGGCTTTATGATGATGGTGATGACGAAACTGTAGATGTTTATTCTGCAAGACTAGAAGATCTAAAACAGGTTACTTTTGTTTCTCCAATCTCCATGTTTCGTTCGCCATACTTCTTGCTTACAATCTCCATCTTCTGCAGCTGGTGGATCCAATTGAGTTTCGGTATAAAGACACAGAAGCAAGACCACAAGCTACAAGAGATTTGTTAAGTTGCATTGTAGAGTATCGAATGTCTGTAGATTCTCTTCCACCCCAAGATAAAGAACAGGTACGACAATAAACTAGTGAATAAATATAATTGTGGGATGTTTCCCTTAGTATCAGTTTTTTAGTGACAACTTTCTTTTTCAGATCATCAATGAGTGCAATAAAGCAGAGCAGTGGCTTAGAGAGACGAGGCAACAGCAAGATCTTTACCCTAAGAACTTTGATCCAGTATTATTGTCAAGTGATATCAAGAGCAAGACAGAAGATTTAAACTCGTATGATTTTAACTTTCTGTTTTCCTTTTCAGAGATGCATAATTGTAGGGTACTATGATCATTCATTGGGGTCAGAATTATACCCCTTTCTGAAGCAAAGCTTTGTTCATTTGCTCCAATTTAACTCGATTGTCATTATATACATTGATTTTATCTCAAAAACTAATGAATGTTCTATTTTGATGGATTTTCAGAGTATGCCAACAGATATTGAAATCCAAGGGTTCTCCACTTCCAAAAGAAAAGGGTGAAGACAAGCAGAATACTTCTAATCATCAATGAAGACGATGAATGAACTGAAGGCCTAAATTTTTAATAGCTTCTGACAAACGTTAACTTTTTTATAACACTTTTCCCCCGTCCGGGGAGTTGAAAGATAAATTCATATACAGTGAAATCATTGGTAGTTACCGGTTCAATCTGCTTTTTTATTTTATTTTATTTTTGGCCCCACATTCTACTAAATCATCCAATTAGTTTGTACGTAGACAAGCCAATCAAGTAGTTTATTGTTTGTCAAGGGCTGTTATAGATTTTATGTTCGTCAACAAGTTTTCAATTTAATTCCAAATTGTATTCAATTTATCATTTTGGATGGAATAAAATCGTGAAGATTGGACGCTTCTGCGAAACTGACCACCTTTATGGCTTTATCTTTATTCGTTATTAACAAAAGCAATTTTGTTATCCTTTTTATTAAAAAATTAAACGGTTATAAGGATTTTGGAAAATTAAATTCCTTTTCTATTTTTCTGGTGAAAATTCCTAATTTTTGAATCTGTACACGTATGCTAATCTCACGTATGTCCTAATTTAAGTTTTCGTTCACAAATATTATGTCCTAATTTAAGTTTACATCGTCTGCAAAGTTCAGTATTTATTTGGTACATGTGCATTAAACATCAACAAATGAAGCCAATAAACAGCATAAGCAACAAAAAGAGCCCAAACAATTCAGGCGAAGCATCTCGTATCCTCCGCTCAAGATAGACGGAAGAAAAGGTCCTCTCGATGTCTTCATTTACTTAAAATTTGCTATCATTTCTATCGTTCCATTACTTTAATCTACAAACACCAGAAGTAAATTATGCATAATTGACATAGCAACAAGCTATCATAATAAGCACAAGAGAACCAAGTGGTGAATCAAGATGGAATCGAAGCATTATTGTGAATCCTAATAAAAAAAGTGAATCATTATCTAAAGTTACAATTTCATGATGGCCAAAGACATTAGGTCCGTGTGCACTGTACAGAACTACTTGCATATGCTCACAATATCTACTTGCCAGGATTTTTTAGAATCAAATCTTCACTAAGCAACAAGACCCCAATTCAGTTTCCTCGAGCGATGCTGCATGCTGGATGGCTGGCTTCCTTGTCCGCATCCAACACATGATACCGGAAGTTTAGGGCAATTTAACAGAATTGAACCTATACGGTATTGCTGGTCATAAGATCCACAAGTAAATTATGGGATGTGGACCAGGCGGATAATAAATTTCTTGCCATCAAGTGTTCAGTTTCTCTTCTTGGCATTTGTCGTCTTGGCACCTTTTTTCTTTCTTGATTTCTTGAATCCTGCTCCACTCTCCTGTAAACATCAAAGGCATTCAGTGCTACATCACAACCAAAAGGACAACAAAACATCAGAATGGTATGCAAGTATATGTACCTTCCGATATTGTCTATAAGCATTGCGGCCTGTCAACTCCTCCCCACTTTTGTTGACATAAACCTGCAGGGGGGGGGGG
Organism: Glycine tomentella; assembly: GCA_007407185.1. Taxonomy (NCBI): domain Eukaryota; kingdom Viridiplantae; phylum Streptophyta; class Magnoliopsida; order Fabales; family Fabaceae; genus Glycine; species Glycine tomentella. Next base: position 2,675,934 of record PYAF01006068.1, on the reverse strand, counting down.
GGGGTTAAAGAATCAGGTTCTGATAGATTTATACAATATGACAAAATAGATTGGTTTGAAAAAGGCGTAAAAGCTTTTCTCAATTTTGGTTCTGGTCCTATAATTTCAAAACCACTAGGAATTGGTCCCTGCCATTAAACATCAAGTAGGAATTGGTCCCTATATAACAATTCATCTTAATGTCAAAAGAATGTTTACAAAAACAATGGGAGATTGAGTATCACTACCTAGTGTTACATAGTTATATTGGAATGATGGGATCGTGTGCATCAAATCATAGAACAATATTTCCAAAAAAAAAAAGAGGCATTATGTAATGTGATAATTTGAATTTCATTGCACTTATATAAATCTTAAGTAACATACTGTATAGGTTTTTTGCATTTCAATTTTAAACAACATAACAAAACAGCTCGCATAACTTCTTATGACCAGCATCTAACATGAGAAAAGTAAATAAATTTAACCAGTTAACACTTAATAACATTAAACATAAAAAATTTAAGATTTTTTCTCATACTTTTCTTCCTTCTGGTGATGTAAACCAATGACCAGCAGATTCACCACTTGCTTGAACACGCCTTTTGCCTGCATCCTTTGGCAAACTGGTGCAGCTCCTGGGTTCCACCCAGCCCCCAGAAGCACATGATTGGTTCGCAGGGTTTGATTTGTTTGCTTTACTATTACTTTTTGAGACACTATTCTTAGTGCCATTCCTCTTTGTTGCTTTCTTTCTAGAAGATTCCCCATGGCTGAATGGAGAAACAATTTTGGGATCCACCCAGCCTCCAGAAGCATCAAAAGATCCCTCAACATTCAAATTACTTGATTTGTTTTTCCCCCTTGTTGAGCTATTAATAAAACCATTTTGAACTCCCTGCATGTTTGAAGCTCCTCCATTACCAAATTGTCCCCTGAAATCAAAATACACCAAAACAATGTGTAATACAAAATGACAATCACTTTCTTTTTAAATCATTACCAAAAGATTCAAACAACAAATGAACATGGGTTACAACTTACATGTAATCAATGTGTGAGAAATTAGGTTGCTGATTCACTGTGTTGATGGTACCTAGTGGATTAAAATTCCGCAGGCGGCTGCGGACTAACTGCCGAATTCTCGGATCCTCATGGAAAAAATAAGTATGAGCAGGATGAACAGGGTCTGTTGATTCACATCGTTGTTGATCCCTCTGGCAGCTAGAACTAACCCCAGGATTCCTCTCATTAAAACTTTTAGACGCATCACCACCCACTTCCTTGCAATTGGCAGAACGAAAGTATTCTTCACATATCTCATTGAAGGCAGGCGTCGGGACAGAAACATTCTTCACGGGCAAAAAATCCTTCCATAGATCATCATCAGGCAATGTTTTCTTATTTTGTTCTAAATGACGGTTAGGGTTAGCTTTATTGGCACCAGCAATATCAACATCAACATCTGAATCATCAGAATCTGAAAGCAATTGAAATTTACAAACAGAAACATTCTTCACCGGCAAAAAATCCTTCCACGGATCCTCATTTCCATTCACATCAACCGAAGTTTTATTATCTTGTTCCAAACGACTGTTAGTGTTAACTTTATTGGCACCACCAGCATCAACATCCGAGTCATCAGAATCTGAAAGCAATTGAAACCTATTAACAGAAACATTCTTCACCGGCGAAAAATTCTTCCAAAGATCCTCATTTCTGTTGTCGTCAGCAGATGTTTTCTTCTCTTGTTCCAAATGACTGTTAGGGTTAACTTTATTGGCATCACCAGCACCAACACCAACATCAGCATCATCGGAGTCCGAATCAATCAATTGAAACCTTCGGAGAGGACTAGTGGTTAACTTGGGAAACATCAAGCCACTCTTCCCTGTCTCTAACCTGGCAGAAGCCGGAACATCATTGGAAAGTACTTTTCTTTTCCTATCCCTGAAAGAGTTGCTACACGAATGAGTGGTCAAAACCCCACTTCCATTCAACGAAACTTTCGAGCTGCTACACACAGAATGATTCCGATTCCATACCGATGGAACCGCATGCCCTAATAATATTACAACAGATAAATAATAGGGAAATTGTTAATATTATTATTTAAAATTGAAAAGCGGAGAGAGAGGTGAAATATTTGAAGTGTTAGCTAACCTGACCTTGATCAGGATCTTCTTGCGAGGAGAACTCCTCGATGTCGTCGTCGACGTAGGCATCGGCATCGGGGTCGAGGCACGGCGGCGGGGGCCCGCGACGGAGGCGTTTGAGGAGGGGGCGCGGCGGGTCGGGTCGGGATTCGGGATCGGAGTCGGAGTCAGAGACATGAAGATCGGGAGAAAGAGGTGGATGGATTGGGGAATGGGGGGGCGTATCGTCGAGACCTAGGGAAAATGAGGGCACTTCGAAATTCGCCATGGAAATTGAATTGAGGTG